>JAURVB010010177.1:0-24160 GCA_033002965.1 Piper betle | reverse complement strand
TGTATTCAATTTTTCATTAGGAATACCTAGTGACGGCTCATTGTGGGAAGGAGGACCCGTAAAGAGCTTGGCCAAGGTGTGGGTGAACTGCTCTGCATGGCAGCGACAACGAGTAAAGATCAGAAGGGAGAGCACCGACCGGCAGCAACATGGTCATAAGGTGATGGAGATGACAAAACTAGGCAACAAAGATGAGAAAACCAAGCGGCGATGGGTCAGGGACGGTGGTTGGAGAGTAAGGCTTTGATCGATCATAGTGGCGACAAGAAGAAGAAGGAAGCCGGAGAGGAAGAGTTGCACTTCGGGAATGCCGAGGACCTCAGGCTGTAGTCCGAGCAGAGGAGAACAACGATGAGTCGGGGACGGTGATAGGAGAGTAAGGCTTCGGTCGACCATAGGGGCGGCAGCAGCCAGAAGAAGAAGGCAGTTGGGAGGAAGAGTTGTACTTCGGGAATGCCGGGGAAGTCAGGCCACTGTCCAAACGAAGAATGACGGTGGTGGGTTAGTGAAGCTGGTAGGAGATAAAGGCTCCAGTTGGCCACAGTGCCGGTGACGGTGGCTAGAAGAAGAAGGCGGCTGGGAGGAAGAGTTGCACTTCAGGAATACCAGGGAACTTAGGTTGTGGTGTGGGAGGAGGAAGATGGCCATGGGTCCGGGGAAGTTGGTTGGAGATAAAGGCTCAGGTTGACCACATCAGTGGTGGCGGTGGCGAAAGTGGCAGCTAGAAGAAGAAGGTAGTCGGGAGAGGAAGAGTTGCACTTCCGGAAAGCTGGGTAAGTCAAGTAGTGGTCCGGGCAGAGGAGGACGGCCTGGATCGAGGAAGGTGGTCAGAGATGAAGGCTCCGGTCGGCTACAATGGTAGCGTCAGTGACCAGAAGAAGAAGGTGGCTGGAGAGGAAGAGTTACACTTTGTGAACGTTGGGGAATTCAGGCCTTGGTCCAGGCAGAAGAGGACAGCGATGGATCGGAGAAGGTGGTCGAAGATGAAGGCTTCGGTCCGCCACAGCGGCGCCAGTAGCCAGGAGGAAGAGTTGTATTTTGGGAACGACGGGGAACAACGGTCAAGGAAGGACGGACGGCGATGGATCGATGAAGGTGGTCGGAGATGAAGGCTCCAGTCAACCATAGCAGTGACGGCAGTGGCCAGAAGAAGAAAGCGGTCGGAGAGGAAGACTTGCACTTCGGGAACACCTGGGAAGTCAAGCCGCGGTTTGAGCAGAGGAGTACGGTGATGAGTCAAGGACAATGGTCGGAGAGGAAGGTTCCCATTAGCCACAGAAGTGGCGGTTGCACTGCGTAGCTATAAGAAGAGGGTGGCCGGAAGAGGAAGTGGAAGAGGTGTTTCCAGTTGGGAAAAAATGTGTGAAAGTAGTTTATAAAATTTGATTCGCTCCTAACTCAAGTTAATAATAATAAAATAAATCCCAAAAATACTAATTAAAATATAATAAATTCTAATAAAACGATATACAATTAAATTGAATTAAGCCAATTATAATTTCTTGATGTTTGATTTCTATTTTGTGTATATTTGTTGGGTATTTTTTTTGGGTTTGATTTAGTGCTTTCCTCTTTTTTCATATAAGTATTTTTCATATTATGTTACCAGCAAACATAGAAAATTTTTTTAATATAAGTGTGCATCCTTTATTAACATTTTTTTTCATAAAATTATGTGATGTTTTTTATAAATAATTATTAATTAGATAAACCGATAAGGCATGTAAGCACCTTTTGGAAGTCGTGAAGGAAAGAGAAGATTGGAAATTAGAGGATGGGAAGAACCCAAAAAAGTATATTTTAATGCAAAATCATATTCCCCTTATCACATTTTTAAATATATTTTGAGTAAGCAAGTGATATTATGTATATTATTATATTATATTATCGAGTCAAGTTTGAGTCGAGCTAAAAGTTGATTTCGAGTTGAATTTGAGTTATAATCGAGTCGAGTCGAGTCAAACACTGTCTTACTCAAACTTAATTCATAGGATTCGAGTTTGAGTCGAATTCGAGCTCGAACATTTTAATGTCGAGTTTCAAGTTGAGTTGAGTCGAACCGAATGTTAAATACTCACATGTTAGTTCACTAAATTAGTAACCTTAATATATATATATATATATATATATATATTAACTAGCCATAAATTCTGCACCTGAACATATCTTTATAAATAAATTAATTTCATAGTTATTAAACATATAAATAACTACTTTTCTTCCCCGGGCTAAAATCATAGATATGTGTATGAAAACGTTAGAAGACCTCTTTATGTTTTCTGGATTCAATTTTTTACTCACCCAATTGTGATGAGGTTTCTAGAAAAAATGTAAAAGTCGTGTGTGTGTTTGTTCACTGAATCATGTCTGATCGATTTAGAATTTTGATTATTTTTATAGATAAATTTGTAGATGTTATAATTCTATATTATGCACATTTCTAGCATCTATACTAACCAACTTTGGGCAAAAAGTCCGTGTACATAGTCAAAATATTCTAATGCAAATATTTGTTCAAATTAATAGTTTATATTTATTATATAATTTAATCATTTATTTGCTGCAAACACATATTATTCTCACAAATACTAATATACCTTATTTTTACAATCTCTCCCTCTCTCTCTCTCTCTCTCTCTCTCTCTCTTTCTCTATTTTTCTAATTTCTCTCACGGTAATCAATATTTAAAAAAATATTTGAATAAATAAATATTATTACCATGAAAAGTTTAAAATTTAAAATTTTCTACCCTAGATTTAATAAAATTTTGTTATAATTGAGTAATAAACTTAAAAAATAAAATTAAAATCATTAGATATGATTGTTGTTGGTCAAATATTTATATTTAATTTATTTTAATTTTCTCATAATTGATCGAATAAATTTAGTCAGAAACACGTGAAACATTGATAAGACTGATCATTTGATTGTCAATGCCCACCTCAATGCGTTAGAGCATATAGATATCTTGGACTCTGATGGTTGCTTATTTTTCTTGTAGGGATGAAAATTTGCCGATGATGCTCGCATATTAATATCCAAAATTATAATACAAAGTAAACAAAAAATATAGAAATGCTACATAGTGATAAAAAATATAGCTAAATGGTAATAAAATCATTTGTTCATAGTGATAAACATAAAGGAAATTAATCTTACACCCGATTTGCTTACACTAAAGAAAATTCTACTGATATTTTGACAATGTTTTTTTCAAAATTTATTCTCGTTTGAGTCCTTGCAGTGAAGTCTTGAGATCACGAGGCCATGTTGCTGAGAGCTGCCTCCACCATATGCCACTGCAACAAAGAAGCATTGGAGTCCCTATGTCCTGCCCAACTAGAGTGTCCAGGGTGCCCACCTTTACCATCTTGCTGTGAAAGCCTTCCTGCCTACTGTGCATGCATTCTCGATGCCGCATGCTATCACTTTGCTGCTGCTCGTTGTCTTGCCGATTGCTGGTGCTTGGCTCCGCTGTCCGAACGGGCTATATGGCTGAGTCAAGAAATTAAAGAGTCAAAAACCCACTGTCGTTGGAAAGTGTAAGTAAAAAAATTAGTTAAGTATGAGTATAAATCTCACCGTGGATCTCTTAAGCCTTCCTTTCTCCTTATTTTTCGTGCACGCGCAACATTACGCACTGGTGTGATCCCCTATCACCCAAACCTTCAATGTCGATTCTCAATACCTTTAATCTTTTATTTGTTTGAGCAACAGGCGGGAGGAGCTCTTGGAAACAAGAGAAATTTTCTATCCATAGGAGAGTCTTCACTTATCCTTCCTAATGAACCCTAATAACAAGTCTATCCAAGTTCACCAATTTATCCAGCAAAATTCCCACCAATTTGATTTCACACCAGATAAATTCCAAAATATTTCCTCGGCTTCATCTTCAAAGAGCTTTTTGGGCAAGAAGCTTGCATTAAAAAACCCCACAAATCTCAACAGTTTTCAGCCCTGCTGGGATTATAGAGCAAACATCAAATAAATTGTGCAAAAATGCAAGAAAAGTTAAAACGGTAGCCAAACTTTTTTTAAAAAAAATCATTGTAAACAATACCTTAGACATATCCTTTGTCTCTGAATCACTCCCAGAAACACTTTTTTGCACCAATTCCATCCCACTCTTGAGCCACATATTATAGCTCGTAAAATACGTTTCTTCTATCACAAGTGAGACGGCGATAGGGGCGAGTGGTGAACGGCGACAGCGACGGCAACGGGGGCGAGTGGCGATGGCGACGGGGGCCAATGGCGACGGCGACGGCCACGGGGAGTGGCGACGACGACGGCAACGGTGGCGAGTGGCGACGACGACGGGAGAGAGCGGCGACAGCGACGTGGTGAGAGGTAGGAGGGAGATAGGGGAGGGAGGGAAGATGGGAGGGGGAAGCGTGACTTCGATCACGGAGGCCACTGCCATTATTACGAAAGAAGGTAGGGAGGGGAGACAGACGAAGTCGATGTCGGGCACCGAGCCCGAGCCCGAGCCGATTTCAGAAAATAAAGGGTAGTACCAGTTTTATTTTTACTCATGCTTACTTAACATATTCTGATAGGGGCTCCAACTTTATTTATTTTGACAAACCCTTTGCCAAACTCTAAATTTAGCCTCAAAACATTCTTATTATTTAATAGCTGCATGAAATATAAATCTTCTCCACAGAACGTTTCAGACCCTTCTAATTAAAGACGGTTATTAGAACATGCAATTTCTATATCGATCGGAAAGAAAAAGAATCCTCAATGCAATGCTTTGAAACCTTTAATCTTGTGAGCAACAGCTCACACGAAGCTAAAATCATGCGAATACAATTGCCAACCAAAAGATAAAAAGAGAGTACAAAGATAAATTTGTCATCATCTCGATCATGACACCTTTTTTGTTATAATCTCTTGAGGAAGTCTACATCATCAGGGTTGATGTGCAAAGCCATATAATTAGTTGCATCGTCCTCGTCTATCCCAGAAAAGAACGGATCCTCAAGTAGCCTTGCCGCCGAGGGACACACCTCAGCATGGACGAGGCACTTCTCAATGAACGCCCTCACCGCCTCATCCTTCACTTTCTCCATGGCCCTGGGTCCCATGCCCATCGACACCGCCCGATATATCTCCACGAAGCTTTCGCACTCCAAGTAGGGGATCTCAAGAGTCACCATCTCCATCAAACAGAGTCCGAACGAGTAGATGTCCACCTTCTCCGTGTACTCCTCGCCGTACAGCTCCGGCGCCATGAACTCCTATGTGCCTAAGACGGTGTAGGCAGAGTAGCTCTCGTCGACGACGGCCGGGAGAGCGAAGTCGCCGAGCTTGACCTGCCCGAGGTTGCTGTTAAGACGTTAGCGAAGTTGAGGTCGCGGTGGATGATGCAGGGCTCGTGGCAGTGCAAGTAGTCGAGGCCGCGGAGGATCTGCCGCGACCACTTCTTGATGGCGTTGAGGGAAACACGTCGGTGCTTCTTCCTGTACTGCTGGAGGCTGCCGGAATTGCAGAGCTCGGTGATGAAGTTGAGGGTGTCGCTCTCCTCGTCCTTCCACACATCGAACAGCCGTTGATGTTGTCATGCCGAAGCCCGTGAAGCAGGCCGACCTCGGCGTATAGCCGGTCGATTGCGCGTCGATCGTCGGAGAAGCAGCGGAGCTTGACCTGATTCCATGCAACCTCCATGCCTTCTTTGTGGTCGAAGGCTCTGTACACCTTCTTCATGGAACCCGACCCAAGAATGTCATGGTATCGGCCGAAGCGACCAGTGGGATCAACCTCGGCGAAGGGCTCGCCGTCGCTCATATTGGTGTTGGTTTTAATGCGGCTGTGGTTGTGGTGGAGGGCGGCCAAGTAGCCGACCTCGGTGTAGTGCTGGGACGGCACCACCGATGGATGCCTCATTACCTTGGCCATGACTAGCAATTCCTTAACCAACTGATTTGCAAACATCCAAAATTCTACATAAAGACAGATTCGTAAACAAAAGAAAAGGCCTTGAAGTGGATTAATTAACTTGACGAACTACTCAAGAACCAAAGCTAAATAAGAAAGAGGAGGAGTCTAAGTAAAGAAATCAACAAGAAAACTATCTTACAACATGCTTTCAAGGGTGTATAATTATGACACGAATTGTAAATAAAATTTAAAGAACTCAAATTCGATCGAGCATGCAGATATATAACATATCGGAATCATATTTAAATCGAACTAAGCAAAAACGGAAACCTCAAACTAGCCTAGCAAGAATCACCGATATTCTCAGATGCACTCGGCAAGAACTCTATAAACCATGTCTTAAACCTTAAAATATTAATCCCTATATATCTTTCAAAGAAAAACGCAAAAAAAAAAAAAAAAACTGGATGCATCAAGAAAAAGACATGGACCAAGAAAATTTGATTGAGAATAATTCAATCATCGAGTTTATCAACAGAACTAGCTGTTATAACATGCAAAAGAAGAGGCGATGGTAATGAAAGAGAAGAAGAACGAGGTACCTGCACAAAGAGATGTAAGCAGAGAAAAAGGAGAAGACGAAACAAGCAAAGCAAGATCGACGATTCCCAAAAAATAATTTGGGGCATAAGAGATCGAAATATTGAAGAAGAATTAAGATAGCAGTTTATCTGAATATACTAGAGTATGTTAGGGTATTTTTTTTATATAAATAGTAGATCGTAAAATTAGTTTTATGACATTTACCACTTTTAAGACTCCTTATTTATTATTTTTTAGTAGATTAATAGGTTTGAACAAGTTATTTTATGTTATTGAGCATAGTTTATTTTTTTTGAATTTTATTACATTTATTTTATATTTTTAGACTCGGGTAGGGAACAAGTTAAGTTTTATTTATAAAACTGCCCCTCCTTTTCTTCTTCTTCACCCCGACGCCCCGACTTGCTTTTATTTTTTTCCCTCATTCGCCTCTATTTCTGCTGCGTCACCCCACTGTATGCGACCTCGCCACTGGCAGCACCATTGTCGGTCAGTGCCGCCGCTTGCCAGTACCGTCGTCACCTCGCCCCACCTCCCTTTTCCTTCCCTCTCCCTACCCTTCTCCCAGTTTTTTCTCCTAGCCGACCACTACTGTCACCGTGCATGTGTCACCGTAGGCCACCAAATCCGGCAACGACCTCTGACGACCCTCCCTAGCCTCCCCCCTTCCCGACCCTTCCCCGGCCTAGACAACACATGCACGGTGACCCAAGGCTGCCGTTTTGCATGTGCGTTCGCAGGCCGTTAGCATGCTCGGTCGAATATCATGACAAAGGATCAACAACAAACGAATGCCTAGAAGGATCAGTACCATATGTAGACTCTATACGCTTTTCATAGCTAACCTAAAAAATACTCCTTATTAGCATGGATCAGTTAATAGTTTTTAAAAAAGAAAACATGCACAAAACGGGTGATATCAAATGACATTATGCAAAAAGAAGTTAATATATTTCCAATTTGTTAATGAAATCATTATAATGTATATAATTCTACAGAAAATCATGTAGAGGCTTCCTTGTTAATGGAACATTAAAAAAGTTGACACTGGTGTAAATTTCATAATAATTTCATAATCAATATTTCGCACAACAATTATACATTCATATAACAATTTCACATTCATTAAGCAAAAAATACTTGGCTTCACATGGGTCTTTCTCTTGCAAAGTAAAAGCCACATAGAAGCTCCTCCAACTTATGTTTCTTTATTTACTGAAATTGTTGGCAACTCTTAAACATTTAACAAATTGTAGAAGATAAAATTTTAATGTCATAAGACAAATTAAACTAACTTGTGCAAATTTTATATCGCGCCTATGGCTTCCTTTATATAATTTGGGGGCTGCCTCGAAGAATTAGATCGCGCCTATGGCTCATCCTCTAGCCTTCATGTATACTTCTCCCTAAACAAAATCAAATAACATTACAAATTATTTAATACATTTTTCATGTATAAATAATGAAAATTGAATGTTGGTGTAATTTACCATCTATTCTCTACACCATATATCCATGAGATCAAGAGGTATGTCAGTTCACCTCGAATATGCTCAATGAAACTTGCCCTTAATTGTGACACTACGTTGTCTGGGCATACTCGGATCACAAAGTCTATAAGATTGACAATATAATTAGACATGTACGTCCCAAATCTGCATTAAAATTAAATTCACAATATTAGAGTAAGAATACAAAAACATTACCTCCCCTTAACAGGATGAAACAAGGCTCTAAAAGATATGGATGAGCCAATGGCTCAATAGATCTTGCATTATGAGTTTCCGAAGCCTAGTAGGACTAGCTAGATCTAGAAATAATATAGCCAATGTCTTCCTTTCTCGAATTTACTCAGGGTCAAACCCTTGGGTTTTGGACTAGAAATTTCATAAGATTCAAGTCCATGGTGTTAGTTAACTCTACCCTTTTACTCAGGCCTATTTTGAATCTCCAAGCTCATGAACAAAACTTAGAAAAGTTGGTGCGTAACCCAGGAAGACTATTCTAAGCACCTTAGCATGACTGTAATGGGCATTGTTTACCATGTTGGCTCATGGGCTGACACTTAGTAATTTTTGTCCCAAACCCCTCAAAGTGTCACAGCCCATTGGTCCAAATTTCATCCCATTTGAACTTTGTTACTTGTAACCAAACCGAATGAAGCCTACTTAATGAGGTTTAACAGTTCATTAATCAAGATAATTAAGTTAACAATCTTCTTACATGTTTAGCATGAATTGAGGCCTTACCATGTTTTCTATGCCAATGTGCTTCGACCTTATTTAAGGTATCATCTCTTCCTAGGTTACGCAGGGTGAACTCAATGATCTAAGACATGAAGTTCTACTTATCTAGATTCGTAGGATTTTTTCACTTTACCTTTTCTTGACTCTTTATGTGTAGAGTTTATTCATGTTTTAGATGTGGGATGGCGTCAACAACATTTTATTGGATCCCTCCGATTTAGGGCTATTCACTTGAAATTTATGCAAGTTGAACAAAAGTTTAAAGCTGAGATCCCTTGATGGTTTATGAAAGCTAAGCTTAAAAAGCTTATTTTTAAACTCCCTACCTAAGCATGATATATCTAAGTATATGAGGGTTGTGATTTTACGAACATGAAAGATCTATACATGTTGTAAGAATTGCACTAATATTCCTTTAAACCTTAAAGTAATGCAATATAAGAGAGTATTGCGTAACATAACACATTTTCAAATTTTGTGACAATAACTTAACTGTTCATTTGCCAGATGAATACCGTGGTGGGCGTTATATAGAGGATGTGGGTGTGTAAGCTTTTTGAATGAATATGAATTTATCGTGCATGTGCACCGGCCTCTTTTTAAAATAAGTTATCCTTCCTTAAAGCTATGTGAAGCTTTTCTAAAGTTTTCTAAAATTTTTCATGGGTAATAGAGTACCCATCAATTAGTTTGTAACACCAGTAGTTATTTCAAATTGGTAATCAAAATTACTTACATTTTTTTCTATATCGTGACGTCTATGGCGTTGACCAGCTTAGACACAATGATCAATGACTTAATGGTGGTGACATGGTCCTTTGATGTTATGATTATGTATTAGACTTATTTTTGGATTGTATTATTTTGTGGGTATGTGCCCTAAATTTAAGGAACTTATGTATGAGTTGTATTAGGTTTATTACATGATATTTGAGTACAAGTGTCTAAATTATTACTTTATTATTATTATTATATATTTGTGAAGAGGGTAATCTTTGGGGCAAAGGCTAACAATCGTCACCAGTATGAGTAAGTAAGAGGAGCATACTATTCATACCGCACGAAGACCCCACATGAAGATTGAGTGTTAGGGTATAATGCCCTGACAACATTTCATTTTGTTGAGTATGTTGAATAAGTAATCACAACCCACTTTTAATTTATTGCAACTCATCCGCATTAACAAATTAAGCTACCTAACTCAATTACTGAAACTATTATAAGAATCGGATAATGTCACTGCATCCTCAAAGAACTCAATGATTCAGCTGCATTGGGGTATTTCCTTCAGTATAGCTCGGAAGTCACCCTCTTATTTGCAGGGGAGGTGCTACCCCTCTTATAGCTCAGAGTGTTCATTTAGAAGCCCTAATTTTAAGATTCATCCTATGTAGTGTGATTCAACATGGATTATATGAAAATCGGGTATATAATCCATCTTAAGCCTCCATGAGGGGTTAAGATCCCTTTCCTTTAAGTATGTATGCGGTAGTCAAATGAATAGCTTTTTAAATTATAATATCACAATTTGGTCCATTCTTTGGGTTGAGTTGGGGTTTTACACGTGTGGTATAGTATGTGCAAGTTACGACTTTAGTCTCCCTCGGGCCTCAGTGCCATTTACCTAGGCATTACGTCATCTTGGCTCTTATTTTTTGGTTTTCATTAAGTCGAGTTTGGTTATGTTTAGGACCGTATTTCTTGATAGTCTAGATTACTTGTGTGTTTGGAACTCTTTTTGGATGATCCTAGCCCTTCTAGGACCTGTGACGTGGTTCCCTACTAGCACGTGGGAACCTTAAGGTGCCCTACTAGCACCTTGTGGCAAGTGCAAAGGCACCAGTAAAACATCCTTGTGTTGTACCCATGCCCTAGGTCAGCTTAGTCTTAACTGTGATGCCAACAGGCCATGCCTTCTTGGTTTGACTTTGCAAAGGCTAGTGCCCTTGCATTGTGCAAACAAAATTGCACTAAAATTTTTTCCCATGGCCTAAAAATTCCCCCTTCTTCTCCATTTTCTCCCATTTCTCTTGCTTTGCGGCTTCACACCCTACCTTCTCTCCTTCCTTCGCTGGCTTCTCCTTTCTCTCATATGCCTTCCAAGCCTTCCTGGGAGCCTAGGGTTGTAGATCTTGAGGTGGGAAGCCTCAAAAGATCTCCGCTTTGTGTGATGAAGGTAAGCCTCTTCCCCTTTGTGTTGTTGTGTCGTGTTTTTCTTGTTGTTGGTTGATCATGTGAAAAGTGCCTTGGTTGCTTGTTTGCACTTACTTACCCTAATTTTGCCCCTCTTTAGGTATCCTTTGCATGTCATTTTTTTTATCTTTCTTATGTTAGGTGTTAGATATGCGTCACTAAATTACCAAGCTAAAATGACCTTATTAAAGGTCTAAACAAAATACAGATTGTGAGTTTGTACTCCTAGTTAAACACAAAAGGTGTTAGACTCAGAGGGGGTGGTTATCGCGCATATTCTACCTAAAAGATTTTTGTAAAATCTGTGAAACTATTATGACTACTAAATTGTTGTCTACTATCAACATGTAAAGTTTGACCTTAATTAAAATTTATTTAGGTGGTCAACTAGCTCGGATTTTGGGAGAGCCTAGGAATGGGACTGATGCCCTAATTCTCTACCTTCGGTTGCAAAATTTGCTAGCCAAGTGTAAGTGGTGAATTTATGAAATTTCACCCATATTTTAGATTGTGTCCTTTGTAAAATTTCAGGTCTATGGTTGGGTAAATAATTAGGTAGTAGTTTCCAAAGCTACTTATGTAACACCCCAATCCGGTTTACTCTCAACCCGGACCAGAACTGTTACAAAGGATCGAACTACTCGTAAACCGATTAAGTTGGCTGACCCAAAACCTAAACGGCTACGACATAACCCTCTCGACGTCTCAAGATGGAGCACGTCGCTAATGCGCAAACAATATATGAATGAGATGCAAAACCTTAACAGGATACTACGTGAATGTCATGATAAAAACCACACACCAAAATAATTAAAATAGCAACAAAATTCATAAAACCTGGAATAAAACGGACAGAACCTCCCCTAAAAGTGCAATAAGGGGGCGACCTATTAAAATACGACACAATATAGTATATATATAAAACAATAATTTATATCGCAATAGACTTCAAATCATCCACACATACTGTAATTGGGTCTAGCCCACCTGCAATCTCATACTCAGCTCATTTGGTTCCTTTTCATTTCAGCATAGCACATCATTAGAGCTTTTCTCAAAACATTTCCACACATTTCTAAAGCATGGCATACAAGCCTCACAAACACATGCATAAATACTAATATGTAAATCTACTACAAAAGCCAATCACATCACATCTTACGCAAAAGTCGGCGCGGCACCAGGTATGTGTGTGCAATGCAAGCGCTACTCCTTCGTCAAGGCCGGCATACGCCATTCATCATTCTCACCTACATATAGTAGAAAAACGTCAGCAACAGGTGTCACTGGTCCGGAAATAACTAATATCAAACTGGAACATGAGAGCAAACTCTCATGGAAAGCAAACCATCATATATATCTTCCTCAAGAACTCTCATAAGGGCAACTACAGAGGAGCCGTCGAGCAGCTGACTCAACAGCATCCCGATCTATCTGGTACTGTGCCGCTCACGACACTTCTTTTTCAGTACTTCACGTAAAACTTTTATCCTAAGCCCTCTTCGAACCTCCATATTACTCCTGGCCTTGAGCACGTAGACCGAGCACTCTCAGGTAGTCGCCTTTAGTACCCTTTGAACCACAAGTCCGGACATGCGCTGTACTAAACAGTACCCGTAAACCTCCACGTCCTCCGGGTGTGAGGAACTCAAACGCGGAGTTGTCAGGATCCCTCGGGAATGGAACAGTCCGCTGGCACTAATCCAGAGCCCGCTTTGACTGGCACGGCATCCGCTCATGGTACGTGCAGTCGACTCATCTTCTCTTGTCTCACTGAAAACTCGATAAAACTATTTATAGGGCTGGGTCGGGATTTATTATAATAGGCCCGAAGGCAACTTGAGGTGGATCTTATTTTCGAAAACAAACTCGAGGGATCTCATCCTCGAGGGTTATTAATTCCGAAAACCATCGACCAGGTGACCCGTGTTAGGTGGGGTCCAATAAATCATCCACCTGACACGTCCTACGATCAATAAATCAAATCACCGATAGAATAGAGCGATAAAACCTGAGAAGCGTGTCCTAACGGACCTGTCAGAAGCTCCAAGCGCAGTCTCGTGCCTAGACGGCGAGCTCCTGCAACGAACCTACATGAACATAACTATTTACTAACGCCCATACATATATGATGCACGCCTATATAACTAATATATCCACATGCATACAATCATCTAATCAAACATGACAATCATCTCGACAATTACCCTACATCTCTAATTGTCAAGCAAGTTAATAATTTTATCATTTCATATGTTACTTATTACCTAGCACTTTTAATTCCAATTTCAAAGCATACCTATTCTAATTAGGTGACAATGGTTTAATCAATTTAATCCGTTTAACTTAATACTAGCATGCAAAACCTAATTCGTGCAAATTCATAAATTAACTAGTTAACAAGCATTTTAATTAACTATTCCATGGTTTACTAACAATTTCATTAGTGAGCATTTACATCACACAACACAATCTACGCTAATCATCACATGTTTATCATAATCACGATTAATTAAACTAAAATCATGAAGTTAATAAAATTAATTCTAATATGCTACTATGACCACAACATGTATGTAATAATTCTAAAAAAGAATGAAGAACCACCTCGCGATCGGCGCTGAAATCAGTGCCGACGGACGATGGCGGTGAAGGCGAGTCGGCGGTTTTCCGGCGACTGTGCCGGCGGTTTTCCGGCAGTTCCGGTGGTTTTCCGGCGACTGCTCCGGTGGGGCAATCAGAGGTAGGGGTTAGCACCGTCTCGGTGAGCTAGACCCAATGGTGGTGACGACAAGGGCAACCGCGGCGGCGATGGCCACCGACGGCGGCGTCGAGTGCGGTCGGGGCGGTCGGCCGCTCCGATCAGACCCACGGCCGGCCTCGACGGCGGCGCTAGGCAAGGGGGAAAGGTAGGGGAAGTCGAGGGGAGAAGCTCCGACGTCATGGCGGCGGCGGTCCGGCGCAGACGGCGGCGGAATCGCGTCGGGAACGGCGGGAAATCGAGGGCGATTTCCGGCGTCGCGACGGCTGGACGGTGGCCGGGCGTGGTCGAGGCGGCAAGGCGACGGCACGACCGGGCTGGGCGGCGTCGATCGGCGGCGAGGTGGCGTCGACGGCGGTGGCAAAATCTCAGGGCGGCGGCAGTGAAGAAAAGTGTCGGGGAAGAGGATGGGAAGTATGGGGCGGTGGCAAAGTTGTAAATAAGACTTGACATCGACACCGGCTCGAGTCAAGAATGATAACGGACTCGGAATAAATCCTAGAAAAATCCAGAAAAATTGGGAAAAATCCCATAAAATCAAATAAAACACCACAACATCCAAATGACATGTCGTATAACTAATAACCCACCCGAATACCACCTAACGCGTCCTAATGCGTTATTCGGCCTAAACTAATTCTACGGTCACAACATGAAAAAAAAATAAAATCATCAACTGTATACTCTCATATCTACTGATAACTCAGTCTGCTGATGCGTATCTGACGCTATCATCGATACTTGGGTATACATGAACCCTCATAGCACGTGCACACGGTTGGCCTCGGCCCCGTACACGTGTTCTGAAAGCTGAACCGACTCGAACTATGGTCAAACCGACCGGCTAACGACTATAAAACCCTGACTCGAGTCGTGGGTTTTACAACTTAAGTCAAGCGAGCCCGTTGTGTAGTCTTATTACTTAATTACTTAAAATATCTTATTAAGTTATTAGGTAGTAATTTAAGAAATGGCTTAGCTAATGCCTGTACTTTCCGATCTTACTTGGGCCCAATTAATTAAAAATTATCTTATTAAGTTATGATTTAGTGATAAAATTGAGTATAACAAGGAGCATGCCCGCGTGTTGTGCAACCTAGTTAAATTTGTATTTTTAAAAAAAATAAATATTTAATAGATATAAAATAAATGTGAAATAAGGGTATGTTTAGTTGACATGAAAGTAGTATAAATTACAAATATTTTAGATAATCAATGTTACTTAAAGTATGCAACTTTAATATATAAAGTAATATAATTAATTTGTATCGAAATTGAATATATAAAGTAATCTAATTAATTTATATGTGAAAAAGCACATGATGAGTCATTTGATGATTGAGAAGAGGAATACAAACATTTAGAATGTATGAATAATTTTATAAGCCTCTTCTAACTATACATCTTCTCTTGTTTCAAGTTTAACCCTAAATTATAAATAAATACTAAAAATTAAATTAGAAATAAGTATAGATGTTTTTCTCAAATTTTTAAGGCTTGTATTAATGCTTGTAACCCATGTATATACATACAAAATGCATTCATAAAATAAAACTCACATGAATTAAATATGAGTCCATTCTAGCAACCAATTATATTTTGTCTTTTGTAAAGTTTTCATTAAAAATTGCAAAAGTTGAAATGTAAATAGGTTTTGTATATAAATGTAAAATCTGTGACTTGAGCCAGTGTTTTACATTAGCGAATCAATCGGTGCAACCGTCAATTCGAGTCGAGTCTATTATGTATTTGACCGTAGAATTATTTTTATTTCGAATAACGCATTAATATGCTTTATAGGGCAGTTTGGGTGGTTCATTAGTTATGGAGCATGTCATTGTGATGTTATAATGTGTGTTATATTTTATGGGATTTTCCCCTATTTTTAGATTTTTTTAACGATTTATTACGAGTTAGTTATTATTTTTGACTCGAGTCAAATTTTATTTATGAGTTTGCCACTAAGAACTCTCCCCAACTTTTTCTCCTCCAAACCTTAATCACCACCCATCGCAGCCCCCTCCTTGCCCCCGACGCTACCTTCGGTCACCTCACTATGGCTGATCGGCACCACCGAGCCCTACAATGTCGTTGTCGTGTTGCCCAGAGCACTTCTGGTTGCTGCTCGGTCTCCACGATGCCTGACGCGGCGAGATCACACCACCCTTCCCGGCGTCGATTGGCCTCTATCTGTGCTCCTCTGTTGGCACCGTGCCACAAATGCCATCCCCTTCGATCTCTGATTATTTTCCCCATACCCAATGCCGCAGCCGAGGGCCAATCGAATGACCAACTAACCACGGCCGACTCATCGCCACTGCCAGCAGTCGTCGCCGTCGTTGCCATCATCATCACGACCACAATTGGGTCAAGCTCGTTGAGATGGTGCCAACCCATAGCCCTGATTGCCTCGCAGAAAAACAACTAGAAAGCCATCAGAAACTATTGAAAAACCGCCAAAAACCACCAAAAAATCGGATTCGCTGAAAATCGTCGGATCTTTTGCCAAATTCATCTAATCGAACCCGATCGAACTTCGGATGCCACCCGGTGCAGAATTTGAGTCTCGAGCCGCGTGACAAAACCCTAGCCATCGCCAATTGCCGATGACGCGAGGTATAATTAATTTTCACTTAATTACTTAAAGGTGATAATTATTAGCTCAACATGCTAGGATTGATGAATTTATGTGTTAGATATTTTTATTGTAAATAAAAATATGAATCACTTGATTGAAGTGTATTAAAACAAATGTTAAGGAACTAATTAGGTAATCTAAATAATTATCATAATTTAATACAACATAGTGTAGAAAAACTTATGTGTGATTGATGTATGATGTGGTGTGAGTATGTATTGATGTGTGTACACTATAGGATGTATGAATGCATCATAAGGGGGCGTTAGCTTATAGTTTGATGTTTAGGTACAGAGTAGGAGCTCGCTGGCTAGGCGCATGACATGATCAACTCAAAACCACATTGGAATTCGTAACCAAAGTTAGGGAACTAAGGTTTCACTCTACGTTCTTGTACACCACAAACACAATCAACTAAATACTTAAATGGTTTTTAATTAAGAAAAAACTTTACACGTATCTAGTAGACAATTAGTGAGTCTACCATAATTTTTACTGATATTATTAACATCATTTTAGCTAGCTCACAAGGGGGCAAACTCTCAGAGCATGGCATCACACTTCAACAATACAACATGTTTACAACGCGATTAGTGGTCATTTTCAGGCTTATATTGTGGTTACTTTAGCGTGGTATTTTATCAAGATATATCTAAAATCTTAAGAAGCAATCACACAAACGATAGTGTTTAAATACAATCTAGAAGAGGGTGTAAAAATAAAGAAAAGGGGTGGCTAAGTAACTTTAAAGGGGAAAGTTGTCACCTTTTACCAAGTTTGGCATTCAGACATACTCACCCATACATAAGATGATGAACCAAAACTAAACTTGTAGATCTCTGTCCTAGGAACATGACAAGAATAATATCATGCAAAACTATGACCAAAAGCATTAGATACATATTATTTACTGAAACAATGCATAGATCTACACATGTATCTTATAAAATGTATAACTATTTGTTTACACATGAAAATGACATGCTTTCAACGTGTATCTACTCCTAACAAACATCTCTGCATGCCACAAATATCAGAAAATACTAACAAACGTAGATACATAAGGTATTTACGTCAACTCACACAAGAAAGTGAATAAAGGTGCAACCATTACCTTAACCGGTTCGTATGGGAGGTCTCTTGGGGATTCCTATCCCAAGACGTTCAACCTTAAGGGCTTGGAAAAGCTTGGAGTGGGTAGAGGAAACAGAGAAAGGCTTGAGAATAAGAAGAGTAACCAAGGAGAAAGGAGGAATTGGAGTGGAGGGGAGCAAAGGGGTGAAATAGGTAGAAGATGGGCTGAATTTTTAGAATGGGAAACAGCTCCAAAGCAAAGGTGCTCTCCCAACACCTTTGTGATGGCCTTTGCATTCCAAACCACTGATTTGCCAAAGTCCATACCATGTATACTTGCTAAACCAAGCCACACACAAAGTTGGATCAACTTATGGGTGTTGGCATTGCGCCTTTGTGTTGGAAAAAAATGCGTGAAGCCTTAATTTTGGGACACCCTTACATCCAAGAAAAAGGGTTGAAAACTCTAAGGCACAAGCTCACGGCCACTAGCAAAGCGCCTTTGCACCGGGTGCTATTTGTATGCTCCTAGGGTTTTCATCTTAGGATTAGCCAAGGTGACCTCAGGAATGGCACAGTAGATCCTACATGGATTAGAAACGTCCGAAAGGGCTCCAAACATACAACAAATAAACTAGACTTGTGAGGGACCTATGCCTAAGTAGATTTGACTCAAATAAAACTAAAAATAAGAGCACAGATCTATAGTGTCTAAGCAGGTGGCACTGACCACCAAAGGAGACGAAGGTTGTGGCTCACACATATATGCCAACGTAAGCATGTGTCAAAATGGTTCAGGCAAGCAACTCGATCCGAGTTGAGATCAAACCAAAACTAAAACTGTTGTGTAAAACATTCGGATTTTATACATCTAATATTTATCAGGGTAAGGTTTAATATATTAATGAGATGTGCTTAAGATCTTCAATTTAATAATTAAATGTTAAAGAGATGACTAAACCCATCAATTTGCAATATTTAGGCTAGTGATATTATTGCTAATGTGTGACCATCTTGGATGAATGATCATATATCAAGAGTCATTGAAAAGAATTTTAAGGACAAAATTTATGTTAAGGCGATTGGAATGTAACATTTCCAAAAAATTAAATTAGTCTCTCATTTGCACTAATATCAACTATAGTGACCCAACCCAAAGTGTAACATGACAGGCTAAGTTATCAATTCAAAATTTTGTTAACTAATTAAATGATTAACTAAGAAAACTTCTGCTCATATTGAATTAATTGATCGAACTGAACTGAAATTGACTAAAAAACTGGAAATTGTTAAAAAGAAACTTTAATATTCGTGTTTTATGTGATTTATTATTAGCTTATTTTGATTTATTTGTAATTTATTGGAGAAGTTCAATTTAATTTCCATGTACTTTTGAATATGATTATGATAGTTAAATCATGTTTTCATTTAAATTATTATCAAAACCATAATTGATTTTGATATAGGTTTAATAATTTCTGTTTCAAAACATCCCCTCTTATACACTTAGATCTTACACTAAGAAGTATTAGAGGTTAACAATTAAAAATCATTATTCACATTCTCACTTATATAGTGAATCTTATACTAAAAAGTATTGAATATAAAACTAAATTATAAAATGTTACAATCCACCAATTTTAAAAAATTCCATCCTCCGTCCTTGAAATTCTTACGCTTAACTTGTTTCTAGCGGCTTAACTCACATCATATTTAGCCAATGTGCACCATCTTAGCGTGCGTCCGTAGTCCAAATCACCATTGGATCCCTAAATAACTCTAAAGCCAAATATAACAACTCAGCCTAAAATATAACATGATATAAGTTATCCCTTCAAAACCACTTTGTTAATCAATTTAAAAATTATCACACACATCTACACTGTTAAACTATATCTAATACCATAAGGTATTATAGGTGGAGATTAAATTAAAAGATCTCACAACTAAAACCAAGTTAATAACCTCAAATTGAAGGATCTCACTACTCAACCTCAAATTGAAGGATCTCACTACTCAAGCCAGGCTAATAGCCTCTGCCTCGTTGTGTTTCAACCGTTTGAACTTTGGACTGGAGGCAAGTAAGTAACTTTCTGGATTGCTTTTCGAAGAGGAACCTAAGAGAACTACTACCTGTTGCTAGGGGACTAGGCTAATTTGAAAATAGCTCAAAAGAATTTTTAAAAAAGGATTTGAGCCACCGCAATTACAATCAGAAAGCAATTTTTATCAACTTAGCTCTTGCGCACTCAAAGAACATCCGAAGAATGAGTTGGTTTAGCTCAAAAATAAAAGAAATGATTTAGTTTAAATCGAGGACGGGTCTTTTCAAATATGATTTATTCTGGGGCTGTTCTTGTGAAGGGACGGAAGGAATTTCGATTTTATGAGTAATACACTGTACAATTTTACTCATGCTAGTACCCGAGCGCACACGGGCGATCAACCCACATGAAATAGGAGCCGTCCTATAAAGCGAAGCCAACAGGACATCCCCCCCCGTTTACACAAGAACACAACAACAAAAGAAAAAGAAAAAAAAATCAGAAACCCCTCCTTTATTCGATACATAAAATCTAGATAAGACACCCTTCACCCCATAAAGCATACAGTACAGTTTTGATGTTACTCCTCCATACGAATAATGCATCGAAGACTGTCACCTTTGAGCATGTATTCAAAGGCCTTGTTGATTTCTGAGAATTTAACTTCGTGGGTTATGAACTTCTCAACCTCAAGCTCCTGCAACATTAACAGGTCAAATTTTTCAGACTAGTGAAAATTGATGCCAGACAAGTACATATAAATAATGTGGCAATTAGGAATGATAGGTATTCATGTACAACTTTTTTTTCCTCAAAGCGAAAAAAAGGAAGCACTGAAACCTCCGGTTAGAAAAGAGGAGGTGCTGCATCAATGAACAGGGAAGTTTTTAGCAAATAAAAGAATAGACGTTCCTAACCTTGTTCATGTATTTTTCCACGACCAGAGGAAGGTCTGAACGTGGTTTGTAATTTCCAAAGAAGGTTCCTTTGAGGGTCCTTTCATTCAGAACATTCAAGGGGTGGGTCTTGAAAACTGCATCTTTGTGAGGCACACCTACGAGCACAGCAGTACCCCAGCCCTGCAAATTGGTAGAAAATACATTTGTCAGACCTAAGTTGTTAAATCCGGAAATACATATAGAGCATTTGTGGTATCGCAATGTACATCATGAACACATTCAAAAGCAGAAATCATTGCATCAACGTGACCGGTGCACTCAATGCTCCTGTCCACTCCTCCATCAGTCATCTCAGCAAGAACCTCCTGAATTGGTTTATTATGGTCCTTCGGGTTCACAAATTCAGTCACTCCAAATTTCTTAGCTGCAAAATTAAAAAATAGTAATAAAAAACAAGAACCATTGCAAGATTTAGTTGACTAAAATTCATTCGTTGCAGGCACATCACACGCCTAGCCAACAAAATTCATCACCTGTGTCAAATCTGTTTGAGTTCAAATCAACACCAATAATTCTCGATGCCCCAGATATCCGAGCTCCTTCAGCGGCCTAAAAACATCATTGCCATAGTTAAAGGGCAACGCAATATCAAAAGCTCAGGTTATAGATCTATCCACAAATTTATGAGCAACTCACAGCTAGGCCAACTGCTCCCAAGCCAAAAATTGCCACTGTAGATCCCTTAGCCGGTTTTGCAACATTCAAAGTGGCACCAAGACCTGTAAACAAACTCCACAATTAATCACATAACCTATCATGGGAGGAGGTATATGAGAAAAATCATGTAGCACTATAGAACATTCTCAACCTGTCGAGATTCCGCAACTCAAGACGCACACTTTGTCCAGAGGGGCTGCTGGGTTGATCTTGGCAACGCATCCAACATGCACAACTGTGTACTCGCTGAATGTGGAGGTGCCCACAAAATGGTATATTGGCTTTCCATTGATCAGGAATCTTGATTTACCATCGCCAATCATGACACCCCTGTCTGTGTTTATCCTAAGGAGGTCACACATGTTGCTCTCCTCGGATTTGCAGTGCCGGCATTCTTTGCATTCCCCGTGAAAACAGGGAGGACATGGTCGCCTGGTGTCAGATCTGTTACACCCTCTCCCACGCTCTCCACGATCCTTTATACAAATGAAAAAAATCCAATAAACACACCCGGGGTATGATCCCTCAAACTAATCAAATCCAAATTGTGGGGATATAACAATCAACTTTGGTCAACGGTAACTACAAGCAGAAACAAAGGTGGAAAGCATACCCTCCAGCTTCATGGCCAAAGATGCGAGGAAACATCGGTGTCTGGCCCTGCAATACAGAGAATTACACAATTTTCATGTATGGGTTTATTCAACCATCCATGGCACCACCTGAGGAAACAAGAAAGGTAAGAGATTGATTGTGTTCTTTATACCTTGGCCTCCCAGAAGTACACATCAGTATGGCAAAGAGAGGTGAAGAGGATCTTGAGTCGGACTTCATTGGCCTGAGGTGGTGCTACTTCTACCTCTTCAATCACAAGGGGCTTCCCTGCTTCCCATGCAACCGCAGCTGAAAAATAGAAAGGAAACGAAGCTCATCGCCTTTAATCCGAGAACGGACGAAACATCGATGAAACGAAGTACCATACAATTAGAAAATTATCTAGACAAGCAACAGTTAAACCACCGACAGTTCAAACTTTGATACAAAGATCGAAAGCTATAAAGTGATCAGACCGATCAGTTTACCTCGGCATCTAATAACTTGGCCAGCAGTGCTCGACATGCTTCAATTGCTTCCAGATTTTCTCCAACTTAGCACAACAAACAAACTGTCACACCCTCTCTACTTCTGTGACGGACTTCTAATGTAGTTGGTGAGGTGTGGTGTCGTGTGGCGGGGTGGAGGGTATGGATATATATATATATATATATATAAAATAGTGGCCGTGGTAATTAACCTGCTTTGTTGGCTGGTTTGGTCAAAACGATGGGTTTCCATACAACGGCGGAAGGGAGGAAACCGTTTTGAACTTTGAAATCCGGTTTGCCGATGGAGCCGATGGATTGTGGCCGTGTCATACAAGATGGGTGTCCCATGGAAGACAGATGCCACAATTGGATTACATGCGGTGATCTCAGCTTCTCGAGTCATGACATGGTCCTTAATTTGGCTTTCGCTTGATTCGAAAACTTTTAAATACGCCTCTCTCTTGTGCCACTCTGTCACACCACGAAGTGCCCCCGATAGAACAGAACAGAAATTGTAGTTCGATTGGCTAATTATTCAATTTTGGTCCAAGTCCATCCGGTTAAAATTTTTAATTGCTGAAAATTTTATTTTGGAAGGGAATTGAATTGAAATGGATCAAAAAGCATTATATTTTTTGAGAAACATGATATTTATTTATATACTATATAGGCCATTTTTAATTTTTTGGTTTATATGTAATTTATTTAAAATACTGATTTTAATATCCGTAACTAGAATAAGTTTGAATATAATTCTGATGATTAAATTAAATCATAATTTTGTTTATTATAAAAATAATAATTAATTTTAATACAATTCTAATAAAATTATTTTTTAAATTCAAAATTGAATCAAACCATAATATCAATTCAGTTCAATTTTGAAAACAAATTAAGTTCTAGTTCGTTTTTTAATTTCAGCTGCAACAATTGATTGATATTTATGAAATTTGGTTCATTCGTTTCGAAACGGATTTGCACAACTTTATATTATAATAATAAGTAGTTTTTTAACAAATGAGCATTTAGAGAATAGTTGCATTTTATTTTTAAAATAATTATAAAAAATAGAAATATTATAAAATTGATTTGTGCGGGCCCAACAAGGAGGACAAGGGCTTGACCATAAACAACAATTTTCAAATAAAGGTTCAGAATTGAACTGAACCGAAATCAAAATCAACCAAAAAATTAAAAAAAAATCAATATTCAAGTTTTATATGAGTTATTATTGAATTTATTATATATTTGTAATTTATTTTAGATATCTATTACAATATACTAGTTGTGACTTCTTATGACTGCAACCTTTATTATCACTTCTAATACTCGAGCCTTTTAATTGCTACTTCTAATAATTGCACCATTTATTGTCTGTATTCTTTATTATTGTTTCTAGTGGTCACACCTTTTAATTGTCACTTTAAAAATTGCATATTTTAGTTATCATTTTTAATGATCGCACTATTTATTGTCACTTCTAATAGTTGTATCTTTAATTATCACTTTTAATAGTTGCACTCTTTATTATCACTTTTGATGGTCGCACTCATTATTATTAAAAAACATGCACAAAATAATAACAATAACAGTTATGTGTTTCAAAATTCAATATCCACCATAACAATAATGATATGGTAATAAATTTAAAAATATCAATAAACAATAGCCCATATATCGAGCAAGTCGTACCTAGTTTAACATAATATCTATATATATTATACTTGGGAATGTAATTATGATAGTTAAATCATGCTTTAATTTTACTTATGATGAGAACACTAATAATTTTAAATATAATTTAAAAAATTGATTTCAAATAAATCGAATCAATGTGAACCAGAATATTTCACTAGTTGCGCCCCCTACCGGGTTTGTAGAGGAGGCCAAATCTTGCCACACCCTTGTTGGATCTGGTCGTTGACGGTTGTAACAATCGGCAAAAATTTTATTATTAATATTATTATTTTCAGCTGCGGTGGGGAGGGTTTTTTAAAAAAATTGTGATATCTTAA
>JAURVB010010176.1:0-10962 GCA_033002965.1 Piper betle | reverse complement strand
GCAGCCCGGTCGGAGGAACACTTGCTGATTTGAAGTTCATAGAGACCATTTAACTTTGAAATACTTGCTGCAAAAGAAGGAAGCTAAACCAAAGCTTGTTAGATGGGTGCTGTTATTGCAAGAATTGATCCATAAATGAAGGACACAGAAAGCCAACCAACAGAGTTGCCACCAAAAAGAAGATTTTGGTAAAGAAGACAAGGGTGCAGGAACGTCTACCATTGGTGCACTATCCATTCATCTCGGCCAAAGCAAAGAAACTACATTGAGAAACCATTTAGGGCATGCAAGTAATGGAGGAAAGGCCCTAGATTTGGATAGCAGTGGCACAGAAAAATGATGTGAAAGAAATTATTAACGGCATTGGATGGAAGAAGTTTGTGGAAAACCGAAAGAAGGTGTGCTGTAAGTAGTCAAGGACTTCTATGCCAATCTAGAAGAGAGGGGACAATGTTTTTGTGAGAGGAAAGTAGGTTGTCATATCATGTGTGGTGATCAACAACCTGATTCGGCACCAAAAAATAAAGAAGATGACTACTCAATACCAACGGAGGAAGGGTTAGACACCAATGAGCTGGTAGAAAAATTATGTCGGTCGGACAAGGAGGTAATTTGGGCAAGTGGGAAAACAACCAGAACTTGAACTTTGATGTTGGGGCACTCCAACCAAAGTGGCTACATCTGTTCAAGCAAATCGGCAGTCGGTAGACCCCCACCACGCATACCTCCCACATCACTTTGAACATGACCATTTTGTTGTATGTAATGATTGAAAAAAAGGAGTTATTGCTGGTTGGATCATCCTTTATAATATGATTGACTCTGTAAAACCATCGAAATATTTTTAGCTCCAAGGCTTGATCGCTCCATTGTGCATTTATGCCAGTGTTGAAGTCACAAGGAATGAAGAGAAAGTCAAGGTAGGGTTAGCTACATTTGCAACATCATCAACACAAGCACAACATAATGGAGGACAAAGGATTGGAGCCAAAATTTTGGAAGAACTTTGATTCTGATTGTAGGAATACATTAGAGTCATAAATATTTTATTTAGTGAAGTTTTTTGTAATGCACCAATCTGGTCTTGTTTGTATAGGAACATGAAATGAGGCCAGAGTGGTAGATTGTAATACATAGCAAAAGCCCTATACAATTAAACTCGCTTTCCTAGATATCTAAATCCAATAATGTGTAACTTGATAAACGTGTGAAGCCATGTTTATATTAACTAAGTGAAATTATACATCCTAGGTCTATTTTCATTTAGTAAGAGAATCTCTATGCCCTTGCATTATTTTTGTGAATTAAAATAATTGCACTAGCTTCATGTCTTCACCATCTTTGGATAAATTGAAGTAGAATTTTACTAGTTCATCTTTATAATTCTACATAATCTCTTTATTTAGCTTACTAAGTATTATAGATCTTGTTATCAACAATTCATCCAAAAACATCAATTCTATGGAGGAACGATCTAACTTATCACTCTATTACTTGTATAATGCGTTCACTTGTAGGAGGCATTAAAATAGCAACTACACTACCACACTAGTTTTGAGCTTAATTGGACATAAGGATTTTGTAGCATACAGTGATACGTCATGCATTGGTTTGAGTTGTGTGTTGATCTAGAGACACCCAGTTATTTCTTATGCATCTAGACAATAGAAAGTCCATGAGCAGAATTACCCGACGCATGATCTAAAGTAAGCAACAGTGGTATTTGCACTGAAGAGAGACATTTTCTATATATGGGGTGTCCTTCCAGCTCTTCACTGACCACAAAAGTTTGAAGTGTATCTTTATAGATAAGGGCTTGAACAATAGACAATGTAGATGTCTCGAGTTCTCCGTTGATTAAGATATAGAGATTGCCTACTGCCCTAGTATGGTGATTGTCGTTGTAGATGCTTTGATGTGTGGAGTTGGACTTGTAGCCATGGAAATAAACTATCAGGATCAAAGAGAGGACGTTACAAATAGACAGCTGATAGCAGTTATTGCCAAGTTAACAATCAGACCTGCGATTATTGGTCGCAATATATAGGCCCAAGCATATGATGAGTTGCCCGAGCAGTTGTTAACACAGGGAACAAATTCAGGGTTAGTCAAAGATTCTGACGATTAGTACAGGATGTGAGGATGGCTGTATATCTCAAACTTACTAGCACATCTACGATTGCGTGAGGACATCCTTCACAAAGTCCATCATTCAGTTTTTCGGTGCACCCTGGCTCCGTGAAGATGTATCTCAACACCGTGTTAAAAAGTCTTGTATGTCAGCAGGTCGATATTGAACACCAAAGACCAGGAGGACTACTATAGCCTTTGGCATATCTACAGCGGTAGTGAGATTGCATCGCATGTGACTTTGTCAATCATTTGCCCACTTCTTGCAATTAGATTTATGTTGTGTGGGTAATTGTCAATCACTTGACAAAATTGGAACCCCGTCTTACCCCTCTAAACAACCTATTATGTATCTTCTATAGACAGATTGTAGCGAGATTAGATAGTCAGACTAGATTGAGTTCCTTAGGATATTGTATCCAATAGGGACCCTGGACCTCATCCTTTTGGAGATCCTTCCAGAAGAGTTGGGTATTGAGACAAAATTTAGCTCGGCTTATCAACCTTAGGTAGATGGCTAGTTTGAGAGGACCATTTAGATCTTTGAGGATTTACTTAGGTTTTGTATGTTAAATTTTGGTGGATTATGGGATGAGACTAGCCGTTGGTAGAGTTCACCTACAATAATAGTTATCAAGCTTGTATTGGTATACACCATTTGAGGGCATGGCAGGCCGTGATCACTGACTTGTTAATTAGAGGGCGGTGAGCCTTTAATTGTTGGGCAAGTGTTAATTCCAGACTCTTAGAGAGCAGTAGATCAGAGACCACTGACCACTCAGGATAAACAGTATTCTATACGGCCTAGAGAAGTAGAGATGTTACCTTCGCTCTTGGATGTCTCATCTTCCCAAAAGTCTCTCTAACTAAAAGAGGTGTGAGATTAGGGTAGCGGGGCAAACTATGTCCTAGTTATGTTAGACCATTTGAGGTACTAGAGCTAGTTGGAAAGGTGGCCTACAAACCAGCTATTCCGCCAAGTCTTTTAGCAATTGTACCCAATCTTCCACATGGCTATACTGATGAAGTGTCAAATTGTTCCCAAAAGTTGTTATTAATAACTCTATCAAAGAGTTATTATTCTGTGCATTTCATGGTAATTTTTGTTAAGTTTCGAGTAAATTATATTCGTTTGTTATTAATTTCGAAATTCATTAGGTATTATTAATAAAGCAAGAAATTAGTGTGATTTTGGTGTGAAAAGTACTCATTAATATTGTTTTCATAGGTTTTGAACGATGATGTTATGAAATGAACTTGGGCATTGGAAGCGTGCTGGCCTTTTGGCTAAGGGAAAATTTTGTATGCGAACAAGTTTTGTGGTTGAGAGGAGGGTGCTTGAGCGCACTGTTCCAGGATGCTTGCACATTGACGGCCGTAATATATTTCTTCAATTGCTTGTAGATTTTAGTGGACCTCACTTGGATATTTTGGGGATCGCTTATAAATAGAATTATGGTTTATAGAAGAACACTTTTTGATGGCACTAAAGATGAAAGAAAGTGGTGAAGAAATTTGATCAGAGAGAAAAGTCTTTTTTCCCAAAAGGAGTTTTTCTTTATTCTAACTTTAATTTCTTTGTAATTAATTGTATCACATGAATTTCTTGAGTTTAGTTCAATCATTTATGGTATAAATTCCTTTTAAGATTTTCAATGGATCATAGTTGTGTGGATTAACAAACTTCAATATTCTTTTCTCTGTGATTGTTATTGTGGATCGTCTATTTTATTCTATTTTTAATGTTATCAATGGACTGACCATCTATTGTTACAACTAGAGATTTAATTTTCTTAAGAGATATAAAGATTGAATTTATCATTGAATAGAATAACCTTTATTTATCATTTTTAGGTGATTTATGTATGAGATAGATATACTCATATATCTTTGATAACTAATAAGGGCTGTGATTAAAGTGTCACTTTGTATGCACAATTTCATAGAGATTTAAAAATGGGGTGAAGTGGTAAGTTTGAAATTAATCGAGAGAATATCATAAATTTCTAAGTCTATGGCTAAAGATCAATGTCAATAATTCATAGATAAAAATTAGAAAACATTTAATATTTGATTTAACTTTTGCATGTGAGTTTAGTTTTAGTTTTAATTATCAACATAATTGAACTTTGAAATCATTTTTGCTTTAGAACAATTAACTAAATTAGTTTGAGTAATTGAGAATTTGTGGTGTTAATTTCTCTTGGATGATAATTTCTTATCATGTTTACTACTTGATTCGGCACGTATACATGCGTTATAATTTTTACATCAAGTTTTTGGTGTCATTCTGAGGGAATTAAACTAGAATTTGATTTTTATGAAAATTAGTTTGGTTAATTGTTTAATTTTTTCTCACTTCTTTTGGGTTTTGATTTTTGTTTTTAATTTCAATCAGGTACCGCTTAGTGCATAGATGGAGAAAGTGCCCAAAATCTTGAGTTGTATAACCCAGAGCATGAGAAAACATGCTGGCAATTACACAAGAAGTTCGAGTGAGTAATGTAGGGTGAGCAGAGGACTAATCCTTCGCCTCCGGTGGCCAATGACGATGACACAATGGCTCTAAAAGAGTTTGCACTTCCTATTTTGGAAAGAGTGCATTCTAATATCCTCCGGCCACCGATCGAGGCCAATAGTTTTGAGTTGAAGCCGGTGATGTTCCAAATGCTACAAACTGTAGAGCAATTCACAAGACTGGCGCACGAAGATCCTCACACTCACTTGCTTAACTTTATTGCTATTTTTTATTCATTAAAAATGAAGCATGTGTCTGAGGAAGCCATTCGGCTTTGATTATTTCCATATTCTTTGGCAGGACATGCGAGATTATGGTTAAACTCATATACACCTAATTCAATCATTTCTTGGGACAAATTAGCTAGAGTGTTTTTCCTTAAACTTTTCCAACTTCTATGATTGTTTACTTTTGTAACAATATTGCTTATTTTGTGCAGGTGGACAATGAATCTCATTTTTATGCATGGGAGAGATTCAAAGAACCTACTAAGGAAGTGCCTTTACCGTGGAATTGCACTGTGGGACATTCTACAGTGGACTCCAAGGTCAGACAAAATCCATTGTAGTAGCCACAACTATTGGACCCATAATGAGCAGATCCTATAAAGAAGCTAATGAGTTACTAGAAAAGCAAGCATCCAAATATTATAAAATGGGGCAAGATCAGGAGATGTGGAAGAAGAGTGGAGGTGTTCTTGAGTTGGAATCATTGACTGTCTTGTCTACACAAGTGGAAGCTCTGTCAAAGCAAGTGCAAGCTCTGGGGATAAACTCCAATGTGAATGCGGGGAATATTGTTGCATCTAAGTGTGAGTGGTGTGGTGAAGGGCACCCTACAGAGCAATGTGTCAATAATCCTATATCAGTAAACTTTATTGGAAATTAAAACAGGTAGAAAAACAACCCCTACCCCGACACTTACAATCAAGGATGGAGAAATAACTTGCACTACTGCTTCAACCTATTTAGAAACATAATCAACAACTAAAAGAATATAAGTGTTACAGTTTGTTGGAAGAAAATGACCCATAAAATCTGTACCCCATAGATAGAATAATTCCACTTAAAGAATAGAGTTGAGAGACATTTCATTTTTCCTTGACAGATTTCCAGCCATTTGACAATGATCACATCTCTTAATAAAATGTTTGGCATCTTTATATAGTGGAGGCCAAAATAATCCCTATTGGAGAATTTCATCGCTGTCCTAGTACTTCCAAAGTGTCGGCCATGATTTGTTGAGTGACAATGATGAAGTATGGACTCCATTTCATCTTCTGGTACACATCTTCTTATCATCCCATCAACATTGTAATGACCTAGCCCAAAGTGAAACGTAATGGGCCTAAGTCATTTCTTCAAAATGGTTTACCCAAGTTAAAGATCTATAATCCATTCTCACTTATAAACAACCAGTAGGTATTAGATGTGGGATTAAGTTGAGGGATCTCACAATCCACCCACCTTAGGAAATAGGAAATTTTGTTCTCGAAATCCCTACACTTGGCCTGTTGCTAACCCCAGCCAACGACCTTCTTTGGCTCATGATCGGCAGCCTAGCCAACATCCCTAGTCTTGGCCCATTGCTAACCCCAGCCCACAACCTTCTTTGGCCCGTGATCGGCAGCCTAGCCAATGTCCCCAGTCCAGCCCACCATCTAACACGTAGGTTGCTCTCATACCACCTACAATGACCCGGCCCAATTTGCAATGTAAGGGGCCTAAGTCATTTCTTTAAAATGGTTAACCCAAGTTAAAGATCTATAGCCATTTCCCACTTATAAACAGGATCTTCTCCCAGTAGGTATTAGATGTGGGACTAAGTTGAGGGATCTCACAATCCACCCACCTTAGTAAATTTTGTCCCCGAAATTCCTACATTTGGCCCGTTGCTAGTCCCAACCCACGACCTTATTTTGGCCCGTGACCGGCAGCCTAGCCAACGTCCCTAGTCCAGTCCACCATCTAACATGTTGGTTGCTTGTGAGATCCCTCAACTTAGTCCCACATCTAATACCTACTGTGAGAAGATCCTGTTTATAAGTGGGAATGGGCTATAGATCTTTAACTTGGGTTAACCATTTTAAAGAAATGACTTAAGCCCACATTACATTGCACTTTGGGCCGGGTCATTGTAGGTGATATCAGAGCAACCTACGTGTTAGATGGTGGGCTGGACTAGGGACATTGGCTAGGCTGCCAGTCACGGGCCAAAGAAGGTCGTGGGCTAGGGTTAGCAATAGGCAAAGACTAGGGATGTCGGCTAGGTTGCCGGTGACGGGCAAAAGAAGGTCATTGGCTGGGGTTAGCAATGGGCCAAGTGTAGGAATTTCGAGAACAAAATTTCCTATTTCCTAAGGTGGGTGAATTGTGAGATCCCTCAACTTAATCCCACATCTAATACCTACTGGTTGTTTATAAGTGAGAATGGACTATAGATCTTTAACTTGGGTTAACTATTTTAAAGAAATGACTTAGGCCCATTATGTTACACTTTGGGCCGGATCATTACAAATGGTATCAGAGCAACTTGGTTACGTGTTAGATGGTGAGCTGGACTAGGGACATTGGCTAGGCTTCCTGTCACGGGCCAAAATAAGGTCGTGGGATGGGACTAGCGACGGGCAAAATGTAGGAATTTCGGGGACAAAATTTACTAAGGTGGGTGGATTGTGAGATCTCTCAACTTAGTCCCACATCTAATACCTACTGGGAGAAGATCCTGTTTATAAGTGGGAATGGGCTATAGATCTTTAACTTGGGTTAACCATTTTAAAGAAATGACTTAAGTCCATTACTTTGCACTTTGGGTTGGGTTATTGTAGGGGGTATCAGAGCAACCTATGTGTTAGATGTGGGCTGGACTAGGGACATTGGCTAGGTTGCCGGTCACGGGCCAAAGAAGGTCGTGGGCTAGGGTTAGCATCGGGCCAAGACTAGGGATGTTGGCTAGGCTGCCGATCACGGGCCGAAGAAGGTCGTTTGCTGGAGTTAGCAACGGGCCAAGTGTAGGAATTTTGAGAATAAAATTTCCTATTTCCTAAGGTGTGTGGATTGTGAGATCCCTCAAAAGGTCTTTCCCTGGGGTTAGCAACGGGCCAAGTGTAGGAATTTCTAGAATGAAATTTCCTATTCATAAGGTGGGTGGATTGTGAGATCCCTCAACTTAATCCCACATTTAATACCTACTGGCTGTTTATAAGTGATAATGGACTATAGATCTTTAACTTGGGTTAACCATTTTAAAGAAATGACTTAGGTCCATTACGTTGCACTTTGGGCCAGGTCATTACATGAACATTCCTTGAAGAAAAGAGGGTCATCCCAAACATGACTTAGCCTCATGAAGAAATTGTTTCTTTTGTTAAAAGTTCAAGTCCGGTGGCATCTTCCCCCTCACTAAGTAATTTGCTAAATTAGCAAACCATGGGACAACACCACTTCCACTTGCAATGGCCAATTTTTACTTCCTTTCCTATCCTTAATCAGGACATCAAATTCCTTAAATAAAAGAACCCAATGGATTAGCCTAGGTTTGGAATCTTTCTTAGAGAAAAGGTATTTTAGAGCAGCATGATCAGTATATACAATAACCTTTGAACTTAACAAATTTGATCTTAACTTATCAATAGTATGCACTACTGCTAACCATTCCTTTTCAGTTGTTGTATAATTGTGTTGTGTATCATTCAATATCTTACTAATGTAGTAGATAACATAAAAAAATGTGCCCTACCTTTGGCCTAATACAACACCTATTGCATGGTCACTGGCATCACACATTAATTCAAAAGGTCATGACCAATCCAGTGCAATCACAATGGGAGCAGAAATCAATTTTTGTTTCAAAGTCTCAAAAACTATCAAACATGCATCATCAAAATAAAAAATTGCATCTTTTTTCTGGTAAAGCACAAAGGTTTGAGATATAAGAAAAATCCTTTATAAACTGTCTATAGAATCCCGCATGTCCTAGAAAACTTCTAATTTCTTTCACCAATGTAGGAGGTGGGAGATTCTCTATAGCTACAATTTTTCCCTTGTCTGCTTCAAGTCCTTGGCAGAAAACTTTATGTCCCAAAACTATTCCTTCTTATACGATAAAATGATATTTTTCCCAATTAAGAACAAGATTAGTGTCTTGACATTATTTAAGAACTCAAGATAAAATAGATAAGCAGTCATCAAAAATCTCTCTAAAAATAGTAAAGTCATCCATAAATACTTTTAGGCCATGTTCAATTATATCAGTAAAGATAGCCATCATGCATCTCTGAAATGTAGTGGGAGTGTTACACAAGCCAAAGGGCATTAGCCGAAACGCAAAAGTACCATAACGACAAGTGAACGTCATCTTCCCTTGATCCTCAGGTGGAATGGTATTCTGATTGTAACCTGAATATCCATCAAGAAAACAAAAGTAAGCTTTCCCAACTAATCTATCAAGCATTTGATCAATAAAAGGAAGAGGAAAGTGATATTTTTTGCAGCCTTGTTGAGCTTCCTATAGTCCATGCACACACGCCACCCTGTGATGGTTCTTGCAGAAATCAATTCATCTCTCTCATTCTTTACCACAGTTATACCTCCTTTCTTTGGTACACATTGTACTGGACTTACCCAAGTACTATCAACAATGGGGTATATCACTCCGGCATCCAACCACTTAATAATTTCCTTCTTGACCACTTCTTTCATGTTGGGGTGGAGTTATCATTAGTACTCTATAGTTGGACAGCATCTCATCCATCTACAGATGGATTGATGCCTTTTATGTTTGCTATAATCCAAGCAATAGCTTACTTGTGATCCTTTACTATTCTAATCACCTTCTCTTCCTGCAACATAGTCTCTTAAGAAATAATAACAAGAAGAGTGTCATTAGGCCCCAAGAAAGTATACTTGAGATGTTTTGGAAGTTGTTTTAGCTCCAAAATAGGTGGTACTTCAACTAATGACAACAATCTGTGGAATGGTAGATCTAAGGTTTCTACAACTCTGAATCTCCTAGGCAAGATTGGTTGTGAATCTAATACTTTAACCATATCTTCCACTTCAGTATCTTCTTCACTCCAGCGCCTCCGCCATGATGCCCCATATCGATCCTGACCGGCGGCGACCCCAGCTGCACCGCCATCGGCATGTTTTGGCGAAGAGAAACTGCTGCCCTGTTGGGCCCGTTTGTCCGTTGTAAAGACCGTGAGGAAAAAAATTTTTTGACACGGATGCAGTCCGGAAAGGACCGAACGTGTTATATTCTTTACCAGTTATTACTACAAAGTAAATTATTATATTTTATTATTTACTCATTTATTTACCCGGTTAGACGGTCATGTGAAGTACGGGTTCGACATAAGGCCACACCCCCGGTCTTGGGTGGGTGACGACTTGGTGAGTGGGAGGAAAAGAGAAAACGAACTTTAGCCAAGTGATACCTATTCATGAATGGGTGGTAGGGTAGGGTGTAAGAATTTAATTGAGGGACTCGTTGAGTTGTATATATACATAGTTGTGAAGATTGTGGGAAATTCTTTTCCCTAGCTGTCCACTCCTTGTCTCCTCTCCATCCCAGGCACCCTCCTCATTGCTGCATGAATATCTCATCCCTTTTCTTATTTCTTTTGCATTATGATGCTTGCATGCATGATTTTGATGGTAAGGATGTAAAACCCACGATTCGAGTTAGGGTTTTATATTCAGAACCGGTCGGGTCGACCGTTATTTTCGAGTTGAGTCAGTTTCAGGACACGTGTACCGAGCCGACGCCGGTCTCGTGTATGAGCTATGAGGGTCATGCGTACCCAAATATATGATGATAACGTCATGAATACAGCAAAACAGAATGAGTTATCAGATATATGAGAGTATGCCAGTCATTTTTTTTACTTTTATATATAGTGGATCGTAGAATTAATATTAGGCCGTTTACCGCGTTAGGACGCGTTCGGGCAGTTTGGGTGGGTTGATAGTTCTAGAGCATGTCATTATAATTTTTTTGGTGTTGTTTGATTTTACGGGATTTTTCCCGATTTTTATGAAATTTTTTTAGGATTTAATACGAGTTAGTTATGATACTTGACTCGAGCCGGAGACGAGTCAAGTATTATTTACGAGTTTGCCACCACACACACCCCCGACGTTTCTCCCCCACGCCCAAACCCTCGTGCCGCGCCGCTCCTGTTCGCGCGCCACCGCCGCCGCTGTCGGCGCCGCCCGGCCGTCGACCGACGCCGCCCAGCTCGGCGACGCCGTCGCCATGCTGCCCCGACCAAGCCCGGCCGCCATCGGGCCGCCGCGACGCGAGGAAGCCAC
>JAURVB010010175.1:0-18862 GCA_033002965.1 Piper betle | reverse complement strand
CTGATGATCACTCTCAACTGCAGATGAGGCACACCCAGGCTACAATTTTGAGGTTGTATGTTATGACATGAATATTTTTTTACCACTTAGCTTAAGCTGATTCTGTTACATTTTTTAATCCCTCACATGTGGATGAACGCAGTAGAATTTGAATAAGGGTCGTGGTTACTCCGTTCCACATACCCGACATGTGCAAGAAAATAAAATAATTAAACACAACATCATCAGATGCTAGGCATCAAACCCTAACACTCGGACTTCACATGGGTCTTCAAGCGGTGTGAACCGTATGCTCCTCTACCCACGTTTCTTTATCATACACTCATCAGTAGTTACAACAAATATGTTTCATGTACCTAGTAAGCTCCTCATTGCGTTCCAAGACTTTGAGGCTTATTCCCTGCAGATGATAGTTAGAGTACCTCAAAGTTTGCACTACAACAATATAATGATTATATGAAACACACATGCACAACAACAATCAATTGACTTATCCTGAATTATACAAGTTCATACAACTCAGGGCTTATTCCCGTAATATACTACATCTCAATTTCATATTAACTCGGCAATTAACACAAATACAATACGTAAATCCCCCGCCATAAGCTATTTGGATCCATCCGCCTACAGCTGGTCAAAAAGACCAAACACCTACATGCTATTAGAGAAAAATGTTAGCAACCAAAAATTGATTACTAGTCCTGTAGAGACTGGGAATATATCATTATTGGCAAATGAGTATCTAAACACCCAATGCAAAAAGTTGTAGAAACTTTCAGAATCATGTAGGAGGTAAGAAAAGGCTGATGCGGCCACATATCATAATATAATTACCTAGAAAGATGCATCTCACAAACATATAAACATTTATATACGCTTACGCCCTCACACCTTCCATATATCACCCACCACAGTACCCATGTGGCTCGGAACCATTGTGCCACAATTTTTGAAAATGTGCTGCATCTCGCAATACCCTACATACATTGCACCACTTAAGAGTAGAAGGGGTACTAGTACATATCTCCATACTGCTCACTCCCTCATCTCGTGAAATCCGTATAAATATGCATACTTATATAATGCTTAGAGAAGAGGCTTGCATTATATATTTCTGGAGCTTCAGTTAGAAACCAACAAGGGATCTCATCCTTTACTTTTATTAAACTTGCAATAAAATCTACTAAATATCCCGGTATCATAGGGATCCGGTAAAATGCCTCCAACACCGTCCTATCGTTTAAAATGCGATTAAGCGTGACACTCAAGAGCCAAACATAAGGGTAAAGCAAGAGAACTTATGGACCTAGATGAGTGGAGCCTTTGTCCTAAATCGATGAGCTCAACATGTGTAGCCTAACAAGAGATGGAATCCGAATCATAATCGGATCACACAAGCACACAAGATGAGGCAAAAGCCTCCCACACATGTACAATATGTAAAACTTAATTAACTTACTTATTAAGTTTAGTGATGGGTTAAGCCTCATTAGGTAGTTTAATTTAAGGTTTGGGGTTATAATTCTACTTAATGCATGATTTCGTACTTAGGGTTTTATCATCAAACTTAACTGGACGATTTTTTCGATCAGACCAAATGGTATCTGATTAAGCTGAAATTTGAACCCCTAGTTCTAGACACCCTAAAGGTCTTTGATAAATATTAACACGTGATAATATATGGATTATCATGTTAATTTAGGTTAATTAAAGTCGGATTAATGTAGTGTGAATAGATCAACTAGTGTAGATTTGGACACACAAATGATACAAAAATCATAACTATTTATCTAATGCATAAGAATGACATGAAATCACCTCTGAAAATTCTTTAAGAGGCATATATACAAGGTAAAAATGCAATAAAATGCAAACAATAACATCCATATAGGAAACAACAACCCAAACATGAATCATCAACCAAAACAAGGGAAAGAACATACCTTTAATGGGTCAAGGGGAGGTCATTTTGAGTTTTCCCATTGTAAGTCCTTCAACCCTTCAAAGAAGAACATATTAGAAGGCTAAGGAAGGATAGAGAGAGCTCAAAGAGTGGAGAAGAAGGTTTGGAGAAGGAGAGGGACATTGCGGGTGAGTAGCTGGGTTGGAGTGGAAAGGTGAGGTTGAGGTGGGGTTTTCTAAAAAAGAGGGTCGTTGGCTAGGTGATGTCATAGGCATGAGTGCCGTAGCTAATGAGGTGTGTCGGGATTTGAAATTTCAAAAGAAAAAGAGGGAAAAGATTTGGTGGTTTATAAAAAAAATAAATAATTACAACATAGAAAAATTCCCAAAATAAGGCAATTCACAGGTGTAAGGGCACTTTGATAAAGTCTTGGCATCCGTGGTCTGAACTTGAGCATCAAATTTAAACTTTTTCTAGGTGGTGCGAGGGTGCTGGCAAGATGCCATGAAACAAACACGACCACAACACATGAAAAGTGACTAGACACAAGGGGAACTTGGTCCTAAGGTCTTAACTAGACTTGACTCGACTGAACCAAATAATAATAAAAAATTCTTTGGCACATAGCGTCCAACGGGGGCAACAAAGACGAAGGAGCTAAGGCTAGGGCAACTCATAAATACCACGATATCATACATAAATATGCAGCAAAATGGCCGCGTAAGCAACTTGATCTTGGTCATGACAGAACTGAAATTAAAACCACCTGGCAAAAGCCTGGGTTTTACACCTTCAATATCTACTAAATAATCTGAAATTGATCTCTCAGATCACAAAACACAACAACATATATGTTGGCTACCAATCATGTCAAATTAGGGCAAAATAGGATGATCGTATGACAATTGCGAACGGAACACGTGTTCAAAAATGACATTGAATTGCATGGTGTTTGGATAAGGTTCGACATATCGTTTGACATTAGAATGAACTTTGAGGAAGATTCCATTAAAGAAACCTACTTTGGCGGACAAATTTTTCCCTAGAATTCGTCATTAACTGTCGCACCACTACCGGAGCAATCACAGGGCTTTTGATTTTGATCACCTCCACCACCGGTTGTTGTTGTTGTTGTGGAGGGGATTGTGTAATGACCGACTGTTGCCAAAATGGTTGGCCTTTCACTGAAAGTCAAAGAAAGGGACCAAGGTGTCGATGATTTTGATCAACAAGTCAACATCACTATGGAAAGACTTAGCTTGACCTTTGTGCGAGAAAAGGTTGATGGAAGGATTTTACAACTAATGGCCAATGACATTGCCGAATACCTTGGGGTGCCAAATGAAGGGGAAACCAATTACTTTGAAATGTGTATTGAAGAGTGTTGTTTCAAGAACATGTTCTAGAAAGTGAATTGGAAAGGAATGTCTTGAGAGTGGGAGTAAAGTATAGGAATCTCCTCAAAGCCAAAGGCCTACCTCTCTTGACTTTCATATGGCGGAAAATCATGTTTACCAACATTCTACCACAAGGATAGATATAAGCTGTTTTAGCATCTATGTTTTGTGGATGGTAGTCTCTCACCAAAAGATCAATGTAACGACCGACTTGTTCCGAGCCATGGGCCAAGTATTACAATATAAACTAAGTGTCTCATAATTAATTTTATATTTATTTATCAATATCATAAATAAATTCATGATGTAAAGACTTAGTAAAAATTCAAATTCTAAGTTATGACATTAAACAAAATATAAAATCACCAATGCTCGGAACCCTATGAAATGAACCAAAATTTCACTACCATGCAATCAACTTAGAAGTATAATAACAAATAAGAAAAATCTATAGACTAATAACAGAGTCCTTGATTGGTCCCGACTCTACTCATCCATTCATGATCACACGTGCAGAGGCAATTTCTACGTAAATGATAAAATACTAAGTATATAATTACAAAAACAAGCTAATACATTTCAGAATATCATTAATTAAGTCTTTTAGTGATTATGAGCTTATGTTGAGCACTTATTACGTCAGGAGGGGTGGCCACCCCATCCAGCTACAATCTCATTCATACACACATGTTACAATGGGGTCGCCTTTTGCCATTGCGCTTAGTCACCCCTTTCGGTATAGGGGTAGGTATTTAATTATTCAAGAATTTTAATGGTGTAGCTTCGTGTCAGACTAAGTCAATTCTTTTACCCCAGTTGCGGTTAGCGCATGATGGTCCATTGTGGGTTTAGGTTGGAGTAAGGCTACCAAATAGGAAATCATACCATTTTGAGTAATTATATAGACCTGGAATTCTCATGATACACCCCCCAATTATGACACACGTTCCTAATCTGAATGAAAAAAATTAAATTATGCATAAGTATAATTTTATATGAGTATAAATGCATGCAATGAAATGACTTTATTATATGATGATCAAAACTCGACAAAATAAATATGTAACACACAAAATATTAAAATTTAAATTTATAATATTTACAAGAAGTCATGTGAGATAATTAATTATTCATTTGATATAATCAATTAAGTTATGCCTTATTTTATAAATTAATTATTCAAATCATAATTTGCCCTTAGCAAATGATAAAATGATTATTATATTACTAGCATGTGTTTAATTACTAATATTAGTTTATTTTCTTTGATGCATTAATTATTTAACAAAAGAAATTATATTAAGATTTCCATCTTAGAAATTTAGGTTACCATTTAGACTTTTAATTAATATCACACTTTAAATCCTATTATAAAATAACAGTTACTTATTCCGTTAGTAATAGCCTGAATATTTATTAATAACAATTTATTAACTTTTCATTAACTCTAATTAATTATCCAAAGATTAATTAGATCATTGTGTCCAATTATTTAATATAGCTTGTTCTAAAATTTAAAAGATACTACTCGTAAGATTATTTTAAATTACATAACTCGGTAAATGTTTAAACTTTATTAATTCTGAGCATGTTAGTATGATCCATTGCTTACGATTATTATACTATTATATTCTAATAATCCATACTTTAATTTACTAATACAACCCTATAAGCCACTTATCTTTATATTTTATTAGTGATGTCATAAATATAAATAATTGTAAACACTAAACAATAACTATAATCTCGTTTTAATTGATAAAATATTCATACATGTAAGATCCCTCAACTTAGTCCTATATCTAATACCTACTGGGAGAAGATCCTGTTTATAAGTGGGAACGGACTATAGATCTTTAACTTCAGGGGTACCCATTTTAAAGAAATGACTTAGCCCATTACGTTGCACTTTGGGCTGGGTCGTTACAAATGGTATCAGAGCCAACCTGGTTCCCTGTTAGATGGTGGGATTATTACGGACGTTGACTAGGCTGCCGGTCACGGGCCAAAAAGGTCGTGGGCTGGGGTTAGCAACGGGTCAAGACTAGGAAATCAAACAATCTTGATTGGCCTACATACCCATGTCGGGATCAAGCTCGATGTAGTTCTATTGGCTGATGGGTTAGTCCACCGTGCCACTATAAAATATTGGGCCGATGGGTCGAGTCCATCGTGCCCCCTATTGGCCGATCGGTTCATTCCATCGTACCCCCTATTATGTTGTAGTTCTATTAGCTGATGGGTTAGTCGACCGTGCCACTATAAAATATTGGGCAAATGGGTCAGTCCATCGTGCCCCCTATTGGCCGATCGGTTCATTCCATCGTACCCCCTATTATGTTGTAGTTCTATTGGCTGATGGGTTAGTCGACCGTGCCACTATAAAATATTGGGCCAATGGGTCAGTCCATCGTGCCCCCTATTGGCCGATCGGTTCATTCCATCGTACCCCCTATTATGTTTTAGTTCTATTGGCTGATGGGTTAGTCCACCGTGCCACTATAAAATATTGGGCCGATGGGTCAGTCCATCGTGCCCCCTATTGGCCGATGGGTTCATTCCATCGTACCCCTTATTATGCTGTAGTTCTATTGGCCGATGGGTTAGTCCACTGTGCCACTATAAATATTGGGCCGATGGGTCCAGTCCATCGTACCCCCTATTGGCCGATGGGTCCATTCCATCGTACCCCCTATTATGTTGAGCCGATGGGTCCATTCCACCGTACCCCTATTGGCTCGATGGGTCCATTCCACCGTACCACTTATTAGGTTGAGCCGATGGGTCCATTCCACCGTACCCCCTATTGGCCGATGGGTCCATTCCACCGTACCACTGTATTAGGTTGAGCCGATGGGTCCATTCCACCGTAGCCCCATATTGGCCGATGGGTCCATTCCACCGTACCACTGTATTAGGTTGAGCCGATGGGTCCATTCCACCGTACCCCCCTATTGGCCGATATTTATTTATGGACTGTCTGTTCCATTCTGACATGTCCATTATTAGAATTTTGAACAGTGCGGCTAAAAAAATAGGGTTTCTTGAAACTAGTCAAACGTGAATTTCATATCTGCCATCTAATTTGCAACCATACAATATCTCAACACCCAAAGACCTATTGCAATTTATACCAAAAAGTTCCAGCAACTTAGCAAGGTATTTCTAATGAATTTATGCGTTGCAACCATGCATGTAAGAGTTCTAATGGAAAAGAAACTAAGAAGAAGTATGAAATACTTACACCACAATGGAAAGGCACTGGAGAGGAGGCAAGAAGGAGTGGACTCCCTTTTCTCCCTAACCCCCTCCTCCTATATATATATGCTTCAACGAGTTCCTCAATTAAATTCTCACATCTATTCATGTATAGGTATTCCCTAGGTTCAACGAGTCCCTTTATTAAATTCTCTTACCCCATCATCCGTTCATGAATCAGTATTCTCTAGGTTGGGTTCGTCTTCCCTAATGCCAGAGTTTGGCCTTACGTCTTCTCTAAGGTTAGGGTTTGGCTTTACGTTGAACCGTGACCGGTCTACTTGATAACCAACCATATCCATTCATCGAAAATAATATTTCATAATACTTAGGTTCAAGTCTTGAAATAAAAATTTTCACATATTTTCACGGTTCTTACAATCTCCCCAACTTAGAAATATTTCGTCCCCGAAATATTATAACATCAACAGGATGATCATGATTAACTATATCTTCGGAACCTCAGGTTGCTCTTGTTGTTGCTTCGGAGGCTGACGACAGTCCTTATGTATGTGTCCCGTCCTTCCACAATTGTAGCACCGACGGGGCTCACTGCATAACCCTGAATGCATCTTGTTGCAATTTTTACATAGCGGGGTACCCATTTTAAAGAAATGACTTAGCCCATTACGTTGCACTTTGGGCTGGGTCGTTACAATACACATGAACTGTAATTAAATAATTAATAATTGTAACCATTAACAAACACATATATATCATGATTAGATCTAATATTTATTAACATTATCAAATATAATTAGTATACATATACAAAATAAAAATACAATATACTTATTTAATATTATATGAACAATTATTTATTAATAATTATCTCACATGATCATGAATTTACAATTCAACCACATACATATATCAACGACACTGATAATAATAATAATAGAAATAATTTAGTTCTTTGTAAATAATATAAAATATGCTTTCATCCATATCAATAAACACATGTGAGAGCACAAACCTGAAAATTCATGCAATACACAACAAATACGGATGCATGCATTGAGGAAACAAAATAACCAGAGGGGAGAGAATGAAAGGTATACTTATATGTGAGAGAAGATTGAGAGATTTCCAATAAGCAATAGACAGCACAATGGGGAGAAAAGGAAACATTGTAGATGCCTACTACATGGAAAGATAAAGTGATACAGTCTTTGTAATTTTTTACCAAATTGGCATCCCTAATTAGTTATTCACTCCGAAAGGGATATGATAATCGAATTCTAAATTCTACTTACAAATTTATACTGTGTTGCATCACCAACTCATCGAAACATCTAACCACCTCATTAATTATTACAATTTTCCAAACAACTAGCTCAATTTATTAGATATTTGAAATACGAAAAAGACAACTAATGAAAAAATATGAAAAGACAGTTAGAAAAAAAGAGTTTGGAAATTATATGGAGAAATATTCTCATTCGTCTATCTTTTTCGTTATACTATCTTGAGCATTTCATCTATGATGCGTTGGTATACTTGTTACTAGCTCTATAGAAGTTAGTTTAAATATCTTTACATTTTCTTATATAAGTTCATTTTAACAAAAATCATGATTTACAATTTTTTTCCACTTCTACATTGTGATGGTTGATCACGTCAGTTATTTTGACCCACTTTTTCACTACTTCTACATCTTAAAGCCAAATTAATTGAGGCAACTTCAAAATGTTGATCCTCTAATGTATTTGAGTAGTCATTTGAAATGACTCTACACATTCTCTATGTGTCATTGGTCTCTGTACTTCCCTTAAACCCATATCTTGCTAATAGTAGACTACAATTCAATAGTGCATTTTTTCTCAATTTAAGCATTTTCCATCATATGCGTAGTTAAAGTGGGGCACACTGTCCCATGACATTGTCATCCATATTGCTTAGGTGTCCCATATCACCCACTTAGATAATACCTCTAATTGTAAAGGCATCCCATATACTCTCATTTGTTGAGTGTCACGTGTAGTTTGACACATATGTGATACATTGTCCCATACTAATGCTTATGCCTTAACACACTTCCAAAATGTCCTCTAACTCAATAGAAGTTTTTGAATATGATAAAGATGTCTCCATAAATCAATTACGTGCACAATAACTTGGGGTCTCATATCCTTCTAAAGCTTCCCTTTTAATTTGCACTTTGACTAAAGACTTGATCTTGATCTAGAAGTCTCCACCTCAATGCCCGCTAAGGAAATTTTCGATCATCAACTCTTCAAAACATCCCCTCACTATTAATAACATTATCAGCGTTACTTCATCTCTGTATTCTTCCTTCTATTTTTTAAATATTTTTTTCTGACAATAAAAAGGTACATAGTTATGCATAATGTATGATGTAAAGTGCCGTCTCAACTTATTCCACATTTATTTTCTTATTATTTAACAATCATCTAAATTTTTGCATTATCTAATGGTCATTCTTCTCTAGTATCTTACTATATATTTGTACACTGAATTAACATATTTTCCCATATACCTTTTACTACTTAGTATTAGTGATAATCTAGCCTCCCAAATTGGCACTTGTGACTCTCGGGTTGGTCCAATCATGTCCTTAACATTTATATCTTCCGCACCTATGTCACCAATAGGGTTTTAGACATCATTTTATTCACAACAATTTAATTGGATGACCCTATATAGACTTTGTGCCCTTAGAAAGTGATCTAAAGTAGTTCCTTAATATTGATTCTAGTTAATGGAGTATTTTGTTCTAATTGACAAAAAGACTCAAAAAAATAGTGTAGTGACATTCTCCCACATACCATTTTGTACATGTTGAAGAGTATTCACCATGCAAAATATTGAAAATTAGCACTATAAAAGATTGTGTAATAATTATATTAAAACCCTTCACCATAGGGACAATAGACTCTTATACTTTCAACAATGTAAGGATATATTTGCATGGTTCCATGGGATAACTGGATCTGATAACACCTATTACGATCAGGCCCAAAGTGCAATGTAACGGGTTAAATCATCTCTTCAAAAGTGGTTAACAAAGTTAAAGATCTATATAGTCTATTCCCATATATAAATAGGATCTTACCCAAATAGGTACTAGATGTAGGACTAAATTAAGGGTTAGGTGTTGGAGTCAAGGAAGAACAAGGACCCACACAACCCCCACCATGTCCAGATGCTAACATCTATATTTCTAAAGAAATGGGAACACTTGTCATGTCCTGGTTGTCTAGTGCATAAGCATTTTTCTAGTATTTTTTTCATGTAGCCGTGTGTGTTATGAGTACTGTAGTTTCATAATTCTTGAATGCTTAGATAAATTGTTATGTGTTTTTCGGTGTACCTTGGTCCCCTATTTACACTGTCTTGGTAGATCCACTCTAACTCTTGATCTACACCATAATTATGCATGATCTCAATTGCATCTTGTTCAGTTGAGGTAGATCTACAATGTTTATAGAGCATAGTTTTCTTGTTTTTCCTTGTATGAGTATGTACCGGAGCCAAAATTGGCGAAAGATGGCGGTTATACTGCTTACAGTAGCCTATTGGCTACATTCCCCAAAATTTCCCCTTGTGTTGGTATCCTTTGCATAGAATCTATTGCATAATTATTATGTTAGGTGTTGGCTATGTCTCACTAAAATAACAAGCTAGAATGACCTCAGTGAGGCCCGAACAAAACAGTTGTATGTGTATGTTGTGTTTTTTGTATGTTTGGCAATGTTCTATCTTTGTAACCTAGTTGAGTAGTATAAAGATTTTTATAAAATCTTTAAAAAGTTGTATAGGGATGGAATAATTGTATACTATCAAAATATTATTTTGATAGCATACAATTATTCTGTCCTTATTCGAGTGCCTAGGAATGGAGGGTAAAAACCCTAATTCCATAGCTTTGGAAAAATACGCTGTCCCGATAGTTTCTCTGTAAAATTTGAGGGCCATTCTTTTGGTAGATTATTTGATAGGAATTTTCCAAGACATATAGGACTTGCAAGCACGAAAAATCCCTTGACCAATGCCAACCCTTCCTGAGCCTACTTAGGCCCAATTACATGGGCTTTGGACCTAACATTTTAGTGGGCTAAAGCCCATAGTGTTAGCTGACCCTATCCTTCCTAGGCCCATTTTGAGTCTCGAATCCTATGAATGAGATGTATAAAAATTAGTGTTCAACATAGGAATGTTGTTCCCAACACCTTAGCCAAACTTTAGTGGGCTTTGTTTATAATGTTGGCCCATGGGCTAAAACATGGTAATTTTTATACCAAACCATTACAGTGTCAGGACCCACTGGTTCAAATGTATGCTCATTTAGACCCCATTTGGCATGCCCAATAGATCATCTTGTTTAGTCCATTTGCCGAAAGTCTTTAGTATGAGATTTTTCACTGTGTATTTGCAATACTAATCCCTAATTAAGGTTACCTAATGATGTTTAATACTTTATTAAGCAAGATAATCAAGTTAAGTAAGTCTTCGAAGTTGTGCATGTGTTGAGGTGTGACCTCATTTTGCATGTCGATGTAATCCGATCGTGATTCGGGTTTCATCTCTTTGCTAGGATATGTAGTATAAAACCCCATTTTTGGGTTAGGGTTTTACCCAATTTGACTCTGCCTTGTTCTGGGTTATTATCGAGTCCGTTCAAACAAGATCGAGCTTAACCAATTTTCAGACCATGAGTATGATGCCTAGATGGCCATATGAGTATGTTATAGAGGCGAGTATGCCCGACTGTGCATATGATAGTTTCAGTTATGATACAGTAGAGTATGAGTTATGATTGTATATATATGGTATACAAATAATTTTAATGAGTTAGTCAGGATTTTAGGCGTAGATCTAGGCCATTGCAGCATTTAGTATCCGTTTGGGATTTTCTAAGAATTTTATTTGCATGTAGCATAAGAATTTTGGATTACTAAATTGTGCCCCTATGGGCCTAACTTGATTGAGTTCAAGGTTCGAGGCTCATTTAACCTTTCTACCTAGATTCCCTCCTATAGAGTCATTTTTAGGATTTGAGTCAGTTTTGACTTTGGCGAACTCGGTCTGAGCTTTCCGTCCATGCAGATATTGCATATACCCATAGGTGGGCCCCACTAGGCTACGAGTTATCCGACATCTAGATCATGCGACGAGGCATGATCGGAGCCGTCCACTCAACCTTATAGCCTCACACAACAATTTCCAGTTGTTTTTCTCCCATTTTCAGAATTACATCCCTAGCCACCGCTGCCAATTCAGGTCGCAGCTGGTGACTCTATGCCTCGCCCCCAGCCACCATATTGATACGAACGTGACCACCTCACGGCTGGCTATCAGCCCGTACCCATGATTGCCACGGGTGTGGCTGCAGTCATTGCCGGCGACGACGATTTTGGTTTTAATTTTCATCGCTACCGCCACCCATTTGGGCCATTTTCTGGCACCAGCAAGTGCCCTCCGGCGAAGCCAACTACACCCGCGGCTTCCCCTCTTCGAGATCTATGGTTTGGGACCAACACTATCTACCGCCAAGGCCGCGATCACTGTCAGCGAAATTGCCACACCTGACGGCGATCTGCCCCCTTTCTCGGCCGTTTTCTAGCCAGCCCAGTGGCCAGACTCCTCGTTGCATGGGTCGTCAATCCCTAATGGCAGAGATAACAGCCATGCTTCCAACAACGTTTTACAGTGATGGGTAACAACCGCCCCATTCGGCCCACTTGCCTGTGACAGCATCCGCCGCCCTCGTTTGCATCCGAGTCTGCCTGGCTAGCCTCAGGTTGCCAGCCACTAGCCCATGTCCGAGTCTGCCCGTCTAGTCAGGTCCGCCTAGCCAACCAAGCCCATTTCCTGGCCCGGGTTGTGTAATGACCTGCCCTTTTTCACAATATCGTGGGCCTTGCCGGCTAGGTGTTACTCAAAATTTAATAAAACCAACCCTATAACAACCAGTCCTAACCGGACTGGGTGTTACTTAAAAGGATACATGAATAATATGAAAGCAAATAAGTCTAGCATTTCTAACTCAAAAGAACTTATTTTTCAAATGACAATGCATGAAGTAATTATCCCACAGTCTTGGATCATTTGCCATAGCCACATTTATAACATAGCAAAAATAACAAGAGAAGTCTGTTTATTAACCGTTCACCACTTGCATTGGCAGAAGAACCAGCCTGTCGTCTCTTAGTCTTTAGGTCTAGCTGCTAACCTGCGGAGGCAATTCCACATTAGTGATTAACTACAAAGCCGTATAATTAAATAAAATAAGTCCATAAACTCCCTATCATTATCTATAATATTGGCACTTGTGACCATTCGAACATGACCATTTATTAACCGATGATTCAGTCCACCATGTCCATTAGTTGGCCGATGGGTTAGTCCACCATGTCCACCTATTGGGTGATGGGTCAGTCCATCATGTACACTCCCGGCTGGCGAGTCCAATCTGCCATGTCCGTTATCAGCTGGTGAGTCCAATCCACCATGTCCATTAGTTGGCTGATGGGTCGGTCCACCATGTCCATCTATTGGCTGATGGGTCAGTCCACCATGTCTATAATTGGATGGTGAGTCCAATCTACCATGCCCAATTTATTGGTTAATGGATCATCCATCATGTCTATTACCGGATGGTGTGTCCAATTCGCCATGTCCGTTATCGGCTGGTGGGTCTAATCCACCATGTCTGTAATTGGCTGGCGAGTCTAATCCGCCATGTCCAATTTATTGGCTAATGGGTTAGTCCATCATGTCCATTACCGGCTGACGAGTCCAATCTGCCATGTTCGTTATCTGCTGGTGGGTCCAATCCACCATGTCCGTAATTGGTGGCGAACTCAATCCGCCAAGTCAAATTTATTAGCTGATGGGTCATTCCATCATGTCCATTATATGATTATGAAGGGTGTAGCCAATGTCAGACTGAGTCAATTCCTTAACCCCGGTTGCACTCGGTGCACGGTGGTCGAATCTAAGCTCAGGCTGACCAAGTTATTCACAAGGAAAAATACAACATTTTAAATAATTATACGGACCTGGATATTTCGAACTTGTTGCTGCGACCAATGATCTTAATCTGAACGTGGACATAAAATTATAAATAAGTATAATCTTATTCGACCAGAAGTACATGCAACTAAATGACTAATTTACATATATCTCACTATTAAATTTCAACATTCTTAAATATTAAACTATTCATGTGACATAATCATTTAAATCCTACTTTTCATTAATAATCTAGATCATAATTAACACCTAACAAATAATAAATTAATTATCAACTTATACCCAAATATTTAATTACTATTATTAATATATTTTTCTTCGGTTATAATTTTTTTAATCGCTAATATTACTTACAGCAATTTAATTAATTAAGTTGTTCAATTAAATTATTTTAAATAATTTTTATTATTTTAATTCATAAATATTATGATTACAATTATTTTAAATTATTTGACTCTATAAAGTTTCGAACTTTATTTATTTCCATTATGCTATTTAGGTTTGACGCGAGTGATTGATACCCAACTATAGTTTAATAACCTGTTTTCTATATTACTGACTCATTATTAAAATAATCACTTTATTTACGTAATATTAAATTTAATATGGTAAAGGTAATATCTTTATTTATTAATTACTTATAACCGTCTGATTTAATTTAATCGCTTAAATTTTGTTGATTAATTATCGACTGTTTATCATTACCGTATTTTTATTACTCGTAGCGATTTCATACAGTAATTAGTTAGTTTAATAACTTTACCCATAACCCATTAAAATAATTATTTTTAAAGATTTATTATGAGTTTGTATTATTTTTAACTCGAGTCGGTATCGAGTCAACCAGTATTTATAGAATTGCCACCGCCCTTCTTTTCTTCTTCTTCTTCTTCTTCCCCGGGGCCCTCCCCTGTTCCCGACAGCTACCGCCCTCCCGCCGCCACCGGCAATCATCTCCGGCAGCCGTCAATAGTCACCGCCTAGACTTGCCATGCCATTGTGGTGTCACCCCGGCCAACTCCAGCCGCCTTCCTGCCGCAGACGACGCCTGCATCGCCTTCCTAGCGGTGTGCCCGCATTGCCTTCCTAGCGGCGTGCTCACATCGGTGATTCCACCGCCAGCGAGTGTTGCCACAACAATTGGGTAGTCGCCTCGTCACCCTTGACCACCTATCTACCTTCCCCGTCCATATTGGAACCCGTCGCCACCCAGGACGGCCAGATTTCTTCACCCACCGCAGTCGCCCCTATTTTAGCCGCCGTCCCCTATTTTTGTCTATTCACCACCCCAGGCCGACATCCACACCCGTGAGATCAACCCTATACTGATGGATGAAGAGAGTTGGATCATCTTTAGACATTGGAACGGTCATCGCCACTGTTTCCCGATGACGCTTGCCCATGCTTGCCCATCGTGCCGAACAGTGAAACTCGTCGGCAATTTTAGTTTCTCCAGTGTAAAAATATGAAGACCCGAAAATATATATATATATATGTAATAATAATAATAACGTTCGATGCGGGGGGATCGAACGTGGGAAAAAATTTCATTAGCTGGTTAGGTATGAATTACCCGGTTAATTGAGAAGTAATTTCTAACCGGACGATTCTACTTGAATCGGTCAAGTCGACCACATTATTTATCCATCTAACCATTTAAGTGAACCATACCATGTACCCATTTAAGAGGTTAAGTGAATTATTTATCCATTTAACCATTTAAGTGAATCATACCATGTACCCGTTTAAGAGGTTAAGTGAAATGGTTAAGTGAACCGTATTGATTACCCAATTACCCGATTAAAGGAATTGCGGTGAAAGGGTGTTTCCACAAACCCTAGCCGTCATTTCATTCTTTGTAAAAGGAGAAGGGGAGGGCGTCTTCTACATCTTTCTCCTCCTTGGACAGATGCTGGCTTTCCTCCTTCGCTCGGGTAATTCCTTTTCCTTTCTTTTTCTTTTGTTGCATGCATACACATGTTGCATAAATCATAAACATGTTAAACATAAGAATCAAATGAGAAATCAACGAGGGAAGAAGAAAACCAAGAGGACGTCCTGCTGTTTTAGCAGCAGCAACAACACCATCCTCCATCCTTGTGAGTAGGGTTGACATGCTGGAAGTAGGGAGTGTTCCCAGCGGTGCTGCTGGCCGGACGGAGTCGCTTTGGGTGGTCGGGTCAGACCGGCGGGGAGAGATGTAAATCAGGAAGTGTAGAGAGACCAGGTTGGTGTTGATTGGGTGGTGTTGCTGGCTAGACGTGGATCCGCCATGGAAAGGGCAGACTGGTCGTCACTTGGGGTGGTGCTGGTCGTCACCTTGATGGGGCAGGACATGGTCGCCATGGCTGCTGGTCGGCCACCATGAATGGAAAATTAAGGTCCCCATGTAGGGTGTGGTCTGAGTTCCATGAGACAGCAGTGGATAAATGTAATGACCCACCATTTTTCACGATATTGTGGGCCTAACTGGATAGGTGTTACTCAAAAGTAAAGTAATTATGTCAAACATTTTTTATAAATAATAACATATATAAAGATCCCACAGTCTTGGACCGTTTCCCAGCAGCCACACTTATTTCTCAATTAAATAAAAAAGGAGTCCTCATATTTATTTTGCTCCATACTCTGGATGTCAATCACCTAATCTCGTATCTGCACACCTGCGGAGGCAATTCCGTTAGTGATTACAACACTAAGTAGTATAATAGATAAACAAAACAAGTACATTCCACTATTTCCTTATGTTTATTTTAATATGCGGTGGAGCGATTCCGCTATACTCCAAAACAATGCAGAGGAGGTATCCGCTGTGATCCGCACATCCCGGCCGTAGCCTTTTTGTGGGGAGGCTACCACTACCGTCTCCAGTGCCAGTGCCTCGCACACCCCGGCCGTAGCCTTTTTGTGGGGTAGCTATCACTGCACTCAGGTGATTGCTATGCCCCGTTTGTGGGGAAGCTCTCACTACCAATTCTAGTGCCAGTGCCTCGCACACCCCGGCCGTAGCCTTTTTATAGGGAGGCTATCACTGCATTCCAGTGCCAATGCCTTGCACACCCCGGCCGTAGCCTTTTTGTGGGGCGGCTATCACTGCACTCAGGTGATTGCTATGCCCCGTTTGTGGGGAAGCTCTCACTACCAATTCTAGTGCCAGTGCCTCACACACCCCGGCCGTAGCCTTTTTATGGGGCGGCTATCACTGCACTCCAGTGCCAGTGCCTCACACACCCTGGCCGTAGCCTTTTTATGGGGCAGCTATCACTGCACTCCAGTGCGATGGAGGAATCGTTGTGCCTCACTCACCCCGGCCGTAGCCTTTTTATGGGGTGGCTATCACTACTCCAAAACAATGTCGATGCATTACAAAATTCACGCACATAACACGACCCAGTGTCGGACTGAGTCAATTCATTGACCCCGGTTGCACTCGGTGCATGGTAGTCGAATCTGGGCTCAGGCCGACCTAGGCAACCAACAAGGAAAATACGATGTTCTACCTATTATACGTACCTGATTTGTGATTACGTCTGATTGTGACCCGTGAACCCTAATACAGTAATGGGGAGGTCGCCTGGGACGGAGATGAGGGATGAAATACTCACACAGTAATGGGGAGGTCGCCTGGGATGGAGATGAGGGATGAAATACTCCCTCCTCCTGCATATATATACACTTCAACCATTCCCTCCATTAAATTCTCATACCCCATCATCCATTGGTATTTCCTAGGTTCAACGACCCCTTCACTAAATTCTCACACCACATCATCCATTGGTATTTCCTAGGTTCAACGACCCCTTCTCCTTTTATAAAGAATAAATGACGGCTAGGGTTTGTGGAAGCACCCTTTGCACCATAATTCCTTTAACCGGGTAATTGGGTAATTAACACGGTTAACTTAACCTTTTCACTCAACCTCTTAAATGGTATGGTTCACTTAAATGGTTAAATGGATAATTAATGTGTTTGACTCGACTGATTCAACTAGAATCGTCCGATTAGAAATTACCTTTCAATTTAACCGGGTAATTCATACTTAACCAGCTAATGAATTTTTTTTTTCCGGGTCTTTACAATAAAGGTTGGATCTTTGGTGTTTTTCAAATCAGATTAGTGGGGTAGATAGAAGATGGGGTCTGAGATTGGGTGGAAGGAAAAGAAGACGGGCTGGTCGGGTGCTGTTTATGTGGCTGACTAGAATAGTCGCCGTGGGTCTCGGTCGGGGTTGCTGTTTGGGTGGCCAGGATGGGGTCACTAAGGACTGGTTGAGGGTTGCCATGTGGTAGCCAATTTCGTGACACCATAGCAGCAAATGGAGGCCGCCACATTACTAGTTGGTCGCCATGCATGGTGAAAATACCGGCTTTTGCTGGTTGATTACAATAAAGCTGGGAGCTTTGGGGTCGCTAAATGAATTGTTAAAGTGGGATGGCAACCAGGTGAATATAGGAGAACTGGATACGGTTTGAGTTAGAATATAAGGTAAATACAAAAGACTAAAGTATGGGATATGTTAATAATTCAATTATCAATTAGATAATGGGGATTTGGATGGGGATAATTAATAATTAATTATCATTAGAATTGCTGAAAATTTAATAAGGAATAAAGACTAACATGAACTAATTACATCATTTAAAAATTGATAGTATATTAGTCATGTAGTTGCATGTAGGTTCATGCAAAATAAAATTATACTAATGTATAATTTTATGCCCATGTTTAGATTAGGGTTAACGGTTCATAGTAAGACGAAATCACAAGTCAGGTACATATAATAGGTAGAACATCATACATTCCTTATTGGTAGCCTAGTCGGCCTGAGCCCAGATTCGACCACCATGCACCGAGTGCAACCCGGGAATTACTCAGTCCGACACTGGGTCGTATTATGTGCGTAAATTGTTTAATCCATCGACATTGTTTTGGAGTAGTGATAGCCGCCCCATAAAAGGCTACGGCCGGGGTGTGTGAGGCACTGGCACTAGAGTTGGCAGTGAGAGCTTCCCCACAAACGGGTATAGCAATCACCTGAGTGCAGTGATAGCCTCCCCATAAAAAGGCTACTGGCCGGGGTGTGCAAGGCACTGGCACCGGAGTGCAGTGATAGCCTCCCCATAAAAAGGCTACGGCCGGGTGTGCGAAGCACTAGCACTAAAATTGGTAGTGAGAGCTTCCCCAAAAATGGGGCGCAGCAATCACCTAAGTGCAGTGATAGCTACCCCACAAAAAGGCTACGGCCGGGGTGTAACACCCCAAATCCGGTTCACACCCCTGTGAACCGAACCGGCATGTTACC
>JAURVB010010174.1:0-21947 GCA_033002965.1 Piper betle | reverse complement strand
TCCAACGGTCGAGTTTTGCCCAAGGGTAAGAATGGATGGACTTAGGTGTTCTTGTATGAGGTTTAAGAGTAGTTTAGTCCATGGAGAATAATTAGAACAGGTTTGTATGCGAGTAGGAGACCCACACATGTATATAAGGAGGCATAGAGGACGAAATTGCATTTTTTGCAATTTAGAGCCCTAGTCGCCATCCTTCTCTCCCTTGGTCATCTTCTCTCTATCACACACACACTCTCTCTCTAGTTTACCCTCTCTCCTCCTTGTGGATTGTGTGGTGAAGGTTTTGGTGGAGGTTCTAGATTAGATTCACTAAAGAAGAGCTTAATATATTCAACTAAAACATGATAATAGTGTAGATTCATGCATCGTATTCATGTTTCATGTTTTCTTTGATGTTTAATACTATCAACATATCTATTATCATGTTCTATAGTTGTATAACTTGTTAAAACAATGTTTAAAATGTTAATTCATGTTTAGAATTGATATTAATAGGTTTTACATGTAATCCTAATGATTAAACTAACTATAGAATCAAGTTGTAGAAAAAAATGGGTTTAGAACATGTTCACTATTGTTTTGCTTGTTTTCACTAAATTAAATCATAAAAAATAGGTTAAATAATGTTAGTGCTCAGAAAGCTTGAAAACCACCCAAACTTTGTTTCATTAAAATCAGAATAAGAATCAGATGAGATACAGGTAAAACAAGTTAGGGGTGCCAACCGTGAACCCTACTTTTCCTATCTACGCACCATCTTAAAACGATGTAACTTTTTCTGTGGAACTTGGATTCAAGCGATTCTTTTTGCACTGTGACTATTATGATCTCTAGTTTCTACTTATTAAATTTTAGAGGTTTTGGATAATTATCCCAGGAGATAATTATTTATAAATTCAATATTTATCTTCATGCTTTAGCAATGTGATGGTTGCTATGTTGTGATTAATTAAGAATTGTATGATGTTGTTAGCATATTATTTAAGCTTATAATGATGGTATGCAATCATAAACATCATGCATGTCATGTCATATCATATAGACATAGGTAGACTATTTGGGTATCATATAGTAGTTCGGATCTTTATCCTTTTACTACCCAGATAAATCAACATGTTGTAGTTATTACATAACATAAGTGCCTAAGCACCAGTTTTAAGTTTTCTTTACGTACCAATGTGCTCCAATTTAACCGATTCAACAGACATGTTACGGTGGAGGGTACAACACATCTCCGTTAAGCAAAGACTATTACCCCAACAACCTAGGTCACTATCTTTACATCACACATGATCACTTGTGGTTTACCATTTGAGTTTTGTGGATCGCTACCGCACTTCCTTGGGAGTTTAGATACGCCAGTCAACAACACACCTAGGTGCAGTGTTATCTTGAATAGACTAGAGATCAAGATGTCCATATACCTATGTACACCAGTGGTCTATAACTTGTACCATAGTTTTCATGACATGTTATATTTTTAAGCTATGAAGGCAAGACTCGAGAAATCTAAACACCAATAGCTAGCTTAATTTTTAAGGTGAAGTCAACCTAGGTTGATGAAGGTACCATATCAGTTTTCATGTGTTTTTCCTAAGTCTTAAGGTGCTAAGCTCTAGAGATTTTAAAAGGCGACAAATTTAGTTGTTTTTATTGCTATTTACCTTGACTATCTAAATAGTTCCAAGGGTACTTAACTCCATATTTACTAGTTAATTTATTTAACATAGTATTATGGTTTTCTAGAAGCTGTAGCTAGAAACTACCAAACTAACTAGTTGTCACAAAGGTGGAATTTAACTAAGAGTCAAAGATGGATGACCAAATTAAATAAATTATTTTATTTATGTTACGTAAATTGTTGTACAATTCTTGTTAACAATTAATAATTATGTTTTATTCTTGATCGATGTTTAGTCGAGTTTTATTGTCTTTAATCGATTGAGTTTGATCTTATTTGCTTATTATTGTTTACTACATATATAAGTAGTGGACTCAGTACCTTTTGAGATAATGAACGAACATCTTTGCATGTGCGCTGGTACTGAAACATAGGAACGACGGGATGAAGACTCTTAGCATTAGTTCTTCTTTTTACTTTGTTACTCGCTGATTTAGTATGTTTTATCTAGTGGACCTTTGATGAGAATGGTATTATATTAGCGGTGTTTTTTATAAATATAAAGACTCATGTATTAATGACTATGTTGGAAAGGGATCGATCAACTTTAGTATTATTCTACTTGTTCATATTTTGATACATGTTATAATTCTTGAATTATATGTTATTTATATCATGCATGTTACGATGATGATGCATGTAATGACCATAATAGAATTTATGCATGTTAGAATTGAAGTTGCTACACTTAGTCTTTCCTATAGATTCTTCAACTACAATTTATTTCACTTGAGCTCCTCCAATCCATGGCTTTAAACTCTTCAACTGCAAACAAACTCCAAAGTTAGTACCAACCAAAATTCTAACATGTATAATCCCTGTTAAGATCGTTACGTACATCATCATCCTGTACAATATTTTAATAAAATATAATTCAATAATTATGACATATATCGGAATATAAACAAATATAATAATACCAATAAGCTGACCAAATCTTGTTTTAGTAATATCACTAATACATAAGTCTTTGTATTAATAAAATATACTACTGACATGATAATCGTCTCAGCAGAAGTACACTAAACAAATACTAATGTAGAAATAAAACGAAAAACTAATGTTGAAAGTCTCCATCCTATCACTCCTATGATCTAGTACCTGTGTACATGTAGAGTCCACTACTTACATATATAGCAAACAATAATAATCAAATAAGACTAATCTCAATCAATTAAGCCTGATAAAATATCAAATAATCATCTATAACAATCTACTCTACCTGAACAAGATAATTTAATAACTTGTATTATCCATCCTTGACACTTATTAAATACAACCCTTGTGACTAAATAGTTCCCCCGGTAATTTCTACCTAAGGATTCTAGAAAATCATAATCCTAAGTTAATTAAATTAACTAGAAAACATTGAGTTAAATAAACTAACTATATACCTTTCAACTAACTATTGGGAATTAATTGTAAATAAAGTAAGTCCTACGCCTTTCTGATATCTAGAGATTGGCACCTTGAAACTTATGAAAACTATGTGAAAACTAGCTTAATTATTTTATCAACTTTGGTCGAGTTTTCTAAGAAAACTGAACTAACTATTGGCCTTAATAGCTTAAAATACAATATATCAAGAGAACAACGATACAAGCTATAGATTGGTGGTGTATATAATACATGGACGCCCCAGTGCCTGACCTATAACTATACAAGTGTGCACCTAGGTGTGTTGGTGAGCTCCACATTTGGGTCCTAGGGAAGTGTGGTAGTGATCTATAAAACCCACATGGTAAACCACAAGTCATCACATGTACTGTCAAGACAATGGCTTAGGTGTTGGGGTAACGGTCCTTACTTAAGGGAGATGCACAGTACCCTCAGGTGTAACATGTTTGCTAAACTAATTAGAATTAGTGTACCTTAGTACATTGAGAATAGATTGAAAACATAGCCTAGGCACATACATTAGATAATATATACCTGTTGATTTAACAAAGTATAAAAGGATTAAAGATCCGACTAATCACGTAAAATAGAGGATTATAAAACTCCATCAAATACATATAAACATAGACTTGATTAGCTTGTTGAGAAACTCCAAGTCTCATATACCCAAACTGCCATTAATCTGAATCATAATTAACATGTATTACAATTTAGGCTAATCTACCATGTCTGTATGGAATGACATGATAGGCATCATGATGATGATTGCATACTACACATTAAAAGCATCCATAATGTAAAACCCATGACTTGAGTCAAGGTTTTATAGTCTAAACCGGTTGGTTCGACTATTATTTTCAGTTGAGTCAATTTTAGAACACACGTACCGAGCCGAGGCCGATCTTGTGCTATGAACCATGAGAGTCATATGTACCCAAGTATATGATGATAACGTCAATAAGATAACAGTAGAATGAGTTATCAGAATATATGAGAGTACGCCATATTTTTCTTTATTTATTTTAATTAGATCGTAGAATTATTTTAAACCTGAATAGTGCATTAGGACGTGTTACAGGCAGTTTGTGTGGGTTATTAGTTATAGAGCATGTCATTATAATATTGTGTGTATTATGTTTTATTGGATTTTTTCGTGTTTTTCTAGATTTTTTTTAGGAATTATTATGAGTTAGTATTTTTTTTCTTGAGTTGGAGCCGAGTTAAGTTTTAATTACAAGATGACCATTCGTTTTTGCACCAACAATTCATTTTTCTCACAAACCATTTGTTTTTTTCCACAGACCATTCATATTTCTCCCTGACCGCTCGTTTTCTTCCCCCGAATATCTATTTATTCCACACCTCCCACAATGTCACCATTCAGCCGCCACCATCCTCCTCACCCAACTTCCTTCTTCTTTTCACCCTTCCCTCTTCCCCACAATCCTCACTCGAGCTGGCCACAACCTTATCGTCGTCGCCGGATGATTGATGATTAGGTATATAAATTGATCCAATTTTATTTGATTGTTTTATGATTTTTGTGTGATTGTAAATAACCATTGATTTAAATTCAAATGCATGTTAACGGATGATAATATTGAATTAGAGTTCGAATTTAAATGCATGTTTTCTTGTGTGGATTGATGAGGAGTGTAACATTCATGCATTATACTGGGAAAAGAGAAGGCTTAGGATATACTAATAGTCCCGACGGACCAAAAATGAAATGAGAAACCAACAGCAGCAGAACAGTTCGTTCAGGATGCTACCGGGTGTGCAGCCCAGTGGCTCTTCAGTAGGTGCCCTTGAGAGAGTTCACGAGAAGTATATGGATGCTTTTTTCATATGGGAGTTTGCTCTCATAGCTAGTTTGATATTAGTTATATTTTTGGACCAATAACACTCGTTACTAACGTGTTTTTATAATATATGTACGTGATGATCATGAATTCCTAGGATGAGCTAGCCTGGACGGAGGAGCAGTGACGTCTCTTACATACATACATGTCAGATGATAGCATGTTTAATATTTTGAGGATGTAGTTAAATTCAAAACATGATGATATAATGTGAAAAGTGAATAGAATGCACAGGTGGATCAAGACCCTAGATTTAGAGTGATTGATATAGTAAATTAGTATTCCATATGAATGGAAATATCTAGTGTGTATATATATATATATATATGTTAAATTGATAGGGCCGCCTTTAATTACACTTTTGGGGGAGATTCTGTCGATTTTATTCTAAGAAAATTTTTAATAATTTTATTGCAATTGTTGTTGGTGTGTAAATTGGTTTTCATGTCATTCATATAGTAGCATGTTATGTTTATTTTTGTGCATTCATCTATGCACAGTGATAGACATCTTCCATCTCGAGATGTCGAAAGTATATCTACTTGGTTGGGTTTGGGTTAGTCGACCTAATTGGGACCAGTGACATTTCAGTTCGGTTCGCGAGCGTGAACCGGATTTGGGGTGTTGCAGTTTTAATATTAGAGCAAACTCTTGGTCAATTCAGTTGGAAGATATTTTCATGCGTGATGTGTGTGCAAAGATTGCTCCAAGTCTAGCTGGCGGGTATATATGTCTGTCATTGTTGTCTTTGATTTATAGATTTCTCATCAATGGGTAGTGTGACAGTATTTTAAGGTTTGGATTAGTGATAGGGGCAATCTTGGTAAGAACTCGATGTATTCGGAACAGGACTCCATCACATCCTTTTCCTAGACAAGCTAGCGCTACTCATGTTCACAGCAAGACAATGTTTAGCCGATCTAGAGTGGCACCGCCATTAGCAAATCCCAATGTGCCAGGCTCAATAAGCCACCATAGCAGGAGCCATCTAGTGGAAGCTACAACAGCATTAGAAGCCAACAGACTGAAATGGAGGCTGCCATTGCACGGTTAGCAGAGGTACAAATGCAGATGCAATAGAGTCAGGAATAATTTTGAATAGAACTATGACAAATAGCTCTCGCCATAACACGAACATAGAAGAAATTAGTTGTGGATGATGAGGCACGAGGGAAGCCTGCAGTTCCCATTGCCTTTTTACATCAGGGGACCATTCCTACAACAATTCCACCGGTCGTCCCACTTTAAGCAGGAAGGTGTACAAAAGGTTGTGGACCTGGAGGAAATGACAGTGGACAAATAGGTGCCCCAGGGTTTGGTAACACTCCAATAGGGCAGCATTGCCATTTCTGCAATTTGAGATTGGAGAAGGATCAAACAAATCGGTGAAGAGGCAAAAAAACCAAGGGCAAGGATGGAGAAACAGTGATCAACAATCATCAAGACAGCAACAAAGGGATCTGAATCAGAGAGGAATGATGGTTGCCATGAGAGGAGAGGAACAGACAGCTTTAGATCAGAGAGGAGTACAGATAACACCACTAGTAGACCCGTCCACTTTAGCACCACCATGGGCAATGAGGATGGGCATGACCACAATTGTTGAAGCACTGGAGGATACGACAAACGTGATAGGTATACATGCATCCAACTTCAGATTTCAGATTTAGTGGATAGGTACGAGAGTAAAGCCACCTACCTTGATTTAAAATTTTGGGGACAAAATTTTTATAAGGAGGGAAGATTGTAAAGCCCATGAGCCAGTTAGTTCGACCGTTAAAATCAATCAAGTCAATTTCAGAACATGCGTACCGAGTTGAGGCCAGTTTTGTATTATGAACCACGAGAGTCATTTGTGCTAAAGTATATGATGATAACGTAAGTAAGATAACAATAGAATGAGTTATCAGAATATATAAGAGTACACCAGATTTTTCTTTATTTATTTTAATTAGATCATAGAATTATTTTTTGGTCGAATAGCGCATTAGGACGTGTTATGGGTAGTTTGGGTGAGTTATTAGTTATGGATCATATCATTGTAATATTGTGTGTATTATATTTTATTGGATTTTTTCGTGTTTTTCTGGATTTTTTTTAGAATTATTACGAGTTAGTATTATTTTTCTCGAGTTGGAGTCGAGTCAAGTTTTAATTACAAGACGACCATTCGTTTTTCTCAACGACCATTCATTTTTCTTACCAACCATTCATTTTTCTCCACGACCATTCATTTTTCTCACCAACCACTCATTTTCTTCACCCCTAACATTTATTTATTCCATACATCCGACATTATTACCATCCAACTGCCACCATCCGCATCACCCAACTTCCTTTTTCTTTTCTCCCTTCCCTCTTCGGCACGATCCTCACTCGAGCCAGCCACAACCTTGTCGCAGTCGCCGCATGACTGATGATTAGGTATAGAAATTCATTCAATTTTATTTGATTGTTTTATGATTTTGGTGTGCTTGTAAATAGGCCTTGATTTAATTTCAAATGCATGTTAAGAGATGATAATAATGAATTAGAGTTTGAATTTAAATGCATGTTGTCTTGTATGGATTGATGAGGAGTGTAACATTCATGCATTATACTGAGCGTTTGTATTTAGTCTTGATGTGTAGGTACGGAGTAGAAGCTTGATGCCTAGGCGCGTGGACACGATTGGAGCTTCTACTAGGTTTGTTTAGGACTCATTTCCTATTTTACACTCTATTCTATTGTGTATTATTTTATTACTTGTAGTATGAGTTAAGTGGTGTTTTATCGGATCCCACTTAACCTGGGCTATTTAATCAACCCGTTTTCTGGATTAGTAACCCTCGAGGATGAGATCCCTCGATTATGTTTTCAAAAACAAGATCCACCACAAGTTGTCTTCGAGCCTATTATATAAATCCATTCCCAAGCCTATCTATATAGTTTTATTGAGTTTTCAGTGAGACGAGAGATGGGAAAACTGACTTGCACGTACAATGAGTGGGTACATATGTTAGTCAAAGCAAGCTTTGGATTAGTGAGCGGGATATTCCAATCCAGAGGGATCCTGACAACTCCTGTTTTGAGTTCCTCACACCCGGAGAAATGTGGAGGTTTACGGGTACTATTTAGTACAATACATGTCCAGACTTGTGGTTCAAAGGGTACTAAAAGAGAGTGCTTGAGAGTACTCGATCTTCGTGCTCAAGGTTAGGAGAATTATGGAGGAAAGGATATGGCTTAGGAAATACTAGTAGTCCCGAGGGACAAGAAAATAAAATGAGAAATCAGTAGTAGTAGAATAGTCAGTTCAGCTACCGGGTGTGCAGCCTAGTGGCTCCTCAGTAGGTGCCCTTTACAGAGTTCACGCGAAGTATATAAATGTTTTCTTTTATATGAGAGTTTGCTCTCGTAGACAATTTGATATTAGTTATATTTTTGGACCAGTAACACTCGTTACTAACGTGTTTTTATAATATATGTACGGGATGATCATGAATTCCTAAGATGAGCCAGCCTAGTCGGAGGAGCAGTGACATTTCTTATATACATACATGTCAAATGATAGCATGTTTAATATTTTGATGATGATGTAACGAAATGTAAAACATGATGATATGATATGAAAAGTGAATAGAATGCATAGGTGGGTCGAGACCTAAGATTAAGAGCGATTGATAAAGTAAATTAGAATTCCATGTGAATGAAAATATCTAGTATATATATATATATATACGTTGAATTGAGGGCCACCCTTAATTGCACTCATGAGGTAGATTCTGTCTATTTTATTTTATTAAAATTTTTAAATAATTTTATTGCAATAGTTGTTGGTGTGTAAATTGGTTTTCATGTCATTCATGTAGTAGCATGTTAGGTTTATTTTTGTGCATTTATCCATACATAGCGATAGATTTCTTGCATTTCGAGACTCCAAGAGTAGATCCACTGGGTTGGGTTCGGGTTAGCCGACGTAATCGAGACAAGTGACATTCTAGTTCGGTTCCCGAGCGTGAATCAGATTTGGGGTGTTCCACATAACTTGTTAACATTGTCATACAAATACCATACAATGATAAAGTGATCATGAACATAACATGCATAAATCAACATAACCAAATAAATATGAAAAACAAACCTAGGGCATGAGCACTCTTGAGTGCCTCGGCGAGGGTTTTCACAATAAGTGAGGGTCGCTGTAAAGACTATGAAAAAATATATATATATTATTCGATGCGGTCTGGGAAGGATCGGACGTTGGCGAAATTAATATTATTATTATATTATATTCTCTACCCGGTTAAATATTATATTTTATTCTTTACCCAATTAAATGAAATGCTAGTGTTGGGGTGTTTTCCCATACCCTAGCTGTCATTTTCATTTCATCTTAATATGTTGGGAGGGTGGCTGCCCATCCAGCTACAATCTTATTTGTGTGCACCACGCTACGTGGCCCTCCGCCTGTAGTTACCTTTCTCATTAACTCACACTCTCAGTATCACAAGTGCATAATGAGTCGTTTTGCGTCACTGTGCCTTGTCACCCCTTTTGGCATGGGGGTAGGTATTTAATCTTTCAAAAATTTTAACGGTGTTGTCCTGTGTCGGACTGAGTAAATTCTTTATCCCCGGTTGCGCTCGGTGTATAGTAGTCAAATGTGGGCTCAGGCTGACCAAGACTCCCACATAGTAATTTTTCTAAAGGTGCTATGCCATGTCAGACTGAGTAAATTCTTTGACCCCGCTTGCGCTCGGTGCATGGTGGTCGAATGTTGGCTCAAGCCGACCAAAACTCGCACATTATAATTTTTTAAGGGTGTTGCCCTGTGTGGAACTGAGCCAATTCTTTGACCCCTGATTGCGCTCAGTGCATGGTGGTCGAATGTGAGCTAAGGCCGACCAAGATTCCCACATAGCAATATATAACATTTCAAGTAATTACACGAACCTGGAATTGTGATGACGTCTCCACAACTACGACTCATGATCCTAATATGAATGAAACTTTTCAGAAATCTTCCCTTTGTGAGCCAAATGTGCTCACAACTATCATGTTGATGTTTTTATTTACCATCAACAAAAATCTCCTTTATATAGAATATTATATGTAGAAATCAAGAAGTTACTACATCAAATTTTATAGAAAAAAACGTAATCACACATAAATATACGAGCTATTTGTGTGGTAACAAAAAGTCAAAAGAACTGACTATTGAGTTGAAACAATTATCAATAAATATCACTTTACTAGTACTCTAAAGATTATAATTAATAATTTAGGATATTGATTACTAAGAATTAATTTAATTAAATATTATTTAAAAGTCTATGTTGAGCTCTTAATATGCTAGGAGGGTGGTCGCCCATCCAGTTATAATCCCATGCATGTGCACACACTCTACGTGGCCTTGGCCGGTAGTTACTGATATTTTTTATTTACTCACACTTTCGGTATCACAAGTGCATAGTGAGCCGTCTTACGCCACTGTGCCCTGTCACCCCTTTCGGCATGGGGGTAGGTATTTAATCTTTCAAGAATTTTAAGGATGCTGCCCTTTGTCGGACTGAGTAAATTCTTTGACCCCAGTTGTGCTCGGCGCATAATGGTCGAATGTGAGTTCAGGCCAACCAAGGCTTTGACATAGTAATTTTTTTAAGGGTGCTCCCTCGTTTCGAATTAAGCCAATTCTTTGACCTCGGTTGTGCTCAGCGCATGGTGGTAGAATGTGGGCTCAGGCCGACCAAGACACCCACATAGTAATATATAACATTTTGAATAATTACACGAACCTGGAATTATGATGAGGTATCCGCAACTATGACGCGAGATCATAATATAAATAAAACTTTTCTAAAATCTTCCCTTTGTGAGCCAAATGTGCTCACAACTATCATGTTGATGTTTTATTTATTATCAACAAATTCTCCTTTATATAGAAGATAATATGTAGAATTCAAGAAGTTACTAAATTAATTTTATATAAAAGAACGTAGTCACCCATAGCTATACCAGCTATTTGTCGGGTAATGAAAAGTCAAAAGAACTGACTATAGTGTTAAAACAATTATCAATAAATATCATTGTACTGGTACTCTAAATGTTATAATTAATAATTTAGGATATTGATTATTAAGAATTATTTTAATTAAATATTACTTATGATTTGTTCTTAAGATTTACAAAACTCAAAATAAAATAACCTAATTATCCATATTGCACAGGTGTCCCATACCACCCATATTACCCAGATAACACCTCTGATTCTAAAGGCGTCCTATATACGCTCATTGGTTAAGTGTCACATGCACCTAGCATGGCACACATGTGGCACACCCATAATTACTTACTATCTAAATTCTATAAAAGAATGATCAATGCTTATATAAAAGAAAATTTTCCCTTAGGACAGTGGACACTTAGACTTTAAACAAGGTATGGATTGATTTCCATGGCTCCCTGTGAAAAACAGCTCTGATACCACCCGTAACGACCCATCCGTTCCGAGCCATGAGCCAAGTGTTACTATATTAAACTAAGTGTCTCATAAATTAATTTTTCTATTAATTGTCAACATTTTAAAAAATATGACATAAAATATAATATAATAAATGCTCAGAATAATCTAAATCCCATGAACCAAACAAAAAATCCCACTCCCATGCAAACAATCTAGAGAAAATAATAGTCCAATAATAGAGTCCTCCAGCTGTCCCGACTCTACCCATCCTTCCATACTCATACCTGTGTAGGCAATTCCGCGTTAGTGATAAAAACACTAAGTCATATAATTACAATAAATAATTAATATATTCCACAACATCATTAATTACGTCCTTTAGTCCTGGGAGGCTGGCCGCCCATCTAGCTACAATCCTATTTATGCTCACACATGCTACAAGGCTGTAGTTACCGTATTTCTCATTGACTCACACTCTCAATATCATAAGTGTATAATGAGTCATTTCGGGGGTAGGTATTTAATCCTTCAAGAATTTTAACGGTGTTACCTTGTGTCGGACTGCATAAATTCTTCATCCCTGGATGCGCTCGGTGCATAGTGGTCGAATGTGGGCTCAGGCTAACCAAGACTCCCACATAGTAATTTTTTAAAGGTGCTGCGCCGTGTCACACTGAGTAAATTCTTTGACCCCGGTTGCACTCAGTGCATGGTAGTCGAATGTGGGCTAAGCCCAACCAAAATTCCCACATTGTAATTATTTAAGGGTGCTAACCTGAGTCGACTGAGCAAATTCTTTGACCCCGGTTGTGCTCAGCGCATGGTGGTCAAATCTGGGTTCAGGTTGACCAATACTCCCACATAAATATATAACATTTCGGGTAATTACACGATGCTGGAATTGTTATGAGGTATCAGCAACTATGACACGTGATCCCAATATGAATGAAACTTTTCTGAAATCTTCCCTTTGTGAGCCAAATGTGCTCACAACTATAAAGTTGATGTGTTTTTTACCATCAACAAAATTCTCCTTTATATAGAAGATTACATGTAGAATTCAAGATGTTACTAAATTAAATTTTATAGAAAAGAATGTAATCACACCTAACTATACCAGCGATTGTGTGGTAACAAAAAGTTAAAAAACTGACCACTGAGTTAAAATAATTATCAATAAATATCATTGTACTAGTACTCTAAAGGTTATAATTAATAATTTAGTATATTAATTATTAAGAATTAATTTAATTAAATATTACTTATGGTTCGTTTTTAAGATTTACAAAACCATAAATAAAATAGCTAATTATTTTTTTCGGTCTGCCCAACTTGGAAATTTTCATCCTCGAAAATATAATAGGGTCATAATGATAAAAATCAGGGTTTTACAATCTCACGAACGTAAGAATTTTTTGTTCTAAAAAATATAGTAGGGTTATAAGAGAAAATTACTCATTTATCTAACTTCTTTATTATCCTATCTTAAATATTTCTTCCTTTATGTGTTTGTATACTTGCATCCAGCTATATAAAAGTTACTTTAAATATATTCATATTTTCTTAAAAAAATTCGTTTTAGAAAAATTCACGTTTTACAATTTTATTTTATTTTATATTTTTTATTTAAGCATTGCCACTCATATGCATAGCTAAAGTGGGGCACACTGTCCAATGACATTGTTATCCATATCGCATAAATATCTCATACCACCCACACTACCCAGATAATACCTCGATTGTAAAGGCATCCTATATACGCTCATTGGATAAGTGTCACGTGCACCTAGCATGACACACAAGTGGCACACCTATAATTACATGCCATCTAAATTTTATAAAAGAATAATCAATGCTTATATAAAAGAAATTTTACCCTTGGGACAGTGGACTCGCAGACTTTCAACAAGGTAAAGATTGATTTACATGGTTCTGTGCGAAACACAGCTCTCATACCACCTGTAACTGACCTGCCCGTTCCTAGCCACAAGCCAAGTATTAATATATTAAACTAAGTGTCTCATAAATTAATATTTTCCATTAATTGTCAAGATTTTCAAAACCAAGACATAAAATATAATATAATAAATGCTTGGAATAATCTAAGCCCCTTGAACCGAACAAAATTCCCACTGCTATGCAAACAATCTAGAGAATATAATAGTCCAATAACAGAGTCCTCCAGCTGTCCCGACTCTACCCATCCTTCCATGCTCATACCTGCAAAGGCAATTCTGTGTTAGTGATAAAAACACTAAGTCATATAATTACAAAAAATAATTAATATATTCCACAACATCATTAATTACGTCTTTTAGTGATTATGAGCGTATGTCAGCTCTTAATATGCTGGGAGGGTGGCCGCCCATAAAGCTACACGCCCATGTATGCGCACACACGTTACGTGGCCTCGGCCTATAGTTACCGATATTTACCATTGACTTACCCTTTCGGTATCACAAGTACATAATGAGCCATCTTGCCCCATTGCGCTATGTCACCCCTTTCGGCATGGGGGCAGTTATTTAATCTTTTAAGAATTTTAAGGGTGTTGTCCTGTCTCGGACTGATTTATTTCTTTAACCCTGGTTGCGCTCGGCGCATGGGGGTCGAATGTGGGCTTTGGCCCACCAAGACTCCCACATAGTAATTTTTTTAAGGGTACTGCCCCGTGTCAGACTGAGCCAATTCTTTGACACCGGTTGCACTTGGGGCGTGATGGTCCGACCAAGACTCCTACACAGTAATTTTTTATGGGTGCTACCCTGTGTCGAACTGAGATAATTCTTTGACCCCAGTTGCACTAAGTGCATGGTGGTCGAATGTGGGTTCAGGCCGACCAAGACTACCAGATGGGAATATATAATATTTAAAGTAATTATACGAACCTGAATTGTGATGAGGTATCTAGAACTAAGACACGTGATCATAATATGAAGGAAACTTTTCTAAAATCTTCCCTTTGTGAGCCAAATGTGCTTACAACTATCAAGTTGATGTTTTATTTACCATCAACAAAATTCTCCTTTATATAGAAGAATATATGTGGAATTTAAAAAGTTAGTACATTAAATTTTATAGAAAAGAACGTAATCACACATAACTATATTAGCCGTTTATATGATAATGAAAGTCAAAAGAACTGACTATTGAGTTAAAACAATTATTAATAAATATCATTATACCGGTACTTTAAAGGTTATAATTAATAATTTATGATTGTGATTCTTAGGAATTAATTTAATTAAATATTATTTATGATTCGTTCTTAAGATTTACAAAACCGTAAATAAAATAACCTAATTATTTTTTCAAGGTTATACAACCACATAAGATTCTAATCTTAGGATTTTATTAATGACATCATAAATTTTAATGAAATAGTTATAATACACTATACACTTTGAATTTACAATATTTTTATTAACTCAATAGTGATTAATTATAATTGTGATTCGATTAGTAATTAATAACACATGATCACATACGCATATTAACTTAGTAAGATATAAAGACTTCATCCTTGTTACTTTGATTAATTATATAACCCGTTAATAAATATATTAAAATCTCATTTATTAACTAATTAACTATAGCCATTAACAAAAACATATAGATCATGATTACCTCTAATATTTATTAATAATATCTAATATAATTAAAATACATATCCTAAATGAAAACATGATATACTTATTTAATATTGTATAATATTTATTTATTAATAATTTCTCAACACGATAAAAAATGAGCAACACTGAGAATAATAATAATATTAATAATATTAATAATAATGATAATAATTTAGTTATTTATAAATCATATAATGTGTGCTTTCATCTATATCTATAAACATAAGATAATAAACACATGGTCAACATTACTAATGTCATTGCTTGATTTAATTCGCTCAATTTTAATTCATTATAATTTAATTAATATTTAATCACCCATTAATCAACCCAAAATACAAAAGAGCACAAACACCCTGAAAATTTGTATAATACACAACAAATTCAGAAGCATGCACTCAAGAAAACAAAATAATGAAAGGGAGAGAATGAGAGGTATACCTTTGTGGGAGAGAAGATGGAGAGACTCTCAACAAGAAAGACACCACACAAGGGGGAGAAAAGAAAATATTCAGGAAGCCTACTACATGAGAAGATAAAAGTGATAGAGTCATTGTAATTTTTTACCAAATTGACATCCTTAATCGGCTCTCGACTCTGAAAGGGATATGATAATCTAATTCTCAATTTTACTTGAAAATTTATACCCTTCTGATTTCACCAACTCACCTATATAGCAACCACCTCACTAATTATTACAATTTTCTACACGACTAGCACAATTTATTAAATGCTGAAAATATGAAAAGACAATTAAAAACAAAATACAAAAAAAACAGTTAAAAAGAGTTTGGAAATAAAATCTCCATTACAACCCCCAACCCAAGACCAATGGGTTCAACCTGTGGTCAAACATTATTTGACCGAAAGAGAAAGAATAAAAAATAAAATAAAATACAATAAATAAAGCTTATTATTGGAAACAATCTATAAATACAATTGGATCGATATGCGCAAGAATAATAATTAATACTTTATAACATTATTCCAAAAAATTAGTTTAATTTAATAATATTTAAGATTCATTCAAAGATTTACAAAACCCTAAACAAAATAACCTACTTTTAAAAGAAATGATTTCGTCCACTAGTTTACACTTTGGGTTGGGTTGTTATAGTTGGTATCAGCCCTCATAGTTCTAAGTTAGATAGTGAGCTAGATTAGAGACGTTAACTAGGCTGTTGGGTATAGGCCAAAGAAGGTCATGGGCTAGGGCTAGCAATAGGCCAAGTGTAGGAACTTTAGATGTAAAACCCACGATTCGAGTCAGGGTTTTATATTCAAAACTGGTCAGTTCGACTGTTATTTTCGAGTCGAGTCAGTTTCAGAACACGTGTACTGAGCCGACGCTGGTCTCGTGTATGAGCCATGAGGGTCATGTGTACCCAAGTATATGATAATAACATCATGAAAACATCAGAAAAGAATGAGTTATCAGAATATATGAGAGTATGCAGTTCATTTTTTTATTATGATATATAATGGATCGTATAATTAGTTTTAGGTCGTTTATCGCGTTAGGACGCGTTACGGGCATTTGGGTGGGTTGATAGTTCTAGAGCATATCATTATGATTTTTTTTGTGTTGTTTGATTTTATGGGATTTTCCCCATATTTCTTTGGAATTTTTACGGCTTAAATATTATTTTTGACTCGAGTCGGAGACGAGTCAAGTAATATTTACGACTTTGCCACCACACACCCCCGCACCCTTCTCTTCTTCCCCAAACCCTCGCCCGCCACGCCGCCCCTGTTCCCGCGCCACTACCACCACAGCCGACGCCGCCTGTCCGCCGATCGACGGCGCCCAGCCCGGCCACGGTGTGGCCCTGCCGCCCCGACCAGGCCCGGCCACGAGCTGGCCGCCGCGAAGCGAGGAAGCCGCGCCTTTGCGTTGTGGTTCCGTCGCCAATCTCGCCACCGGGCACCGTCGCCGCTGCGATCCAGCAGTCGCCTCGGCACCCTCGACCCCTCAGCCGCCTTTCCCGACCGGAGCGGAGGCCATCGCTGGCCTGCCCGGCCGGATTTAGCGACCCATCGCCGCCGCTCTGTTTTATGCATTTTTCTGGCAAGCCGCCACCTCCATTGGCTGCGTTGACCTCGTAGATGAGTCGGGCTTGCCGAGCCGGTTCCGAGGGTACCCAACACGACCACTTTCCGGCCAGTAGACACCGCCGGCGATTGTCGCCGGAAAACCACCGAAAATCGCTGGAAAACTGGAATTTCTAGAATTCGCCGGAATTCACCGGATCTTCGGCGGGGCTCACCCAGTCGAGCCCGATCGAACGTCAGATGCCGGGGAGCGCCAAATTCGAGTTCCGAGACACGCGACGGAACCCTAGATGTCGCTGATTGCCGACGATGTGAGGTATAATTACCTCCAATTTAATTATTTAAATTGATGATTGTTAGCATAACACGATAGGATTGAGTGATTCCCATGATAGAAGTCTGAGCATGAAAGAAGTAATGATATATATGATATGATTGGTAATGAGTAAAATTGGTATGAATAATATTAGTTAGAATTATTTTCATGTTTATGATTATTTGATTGTTGATTGACAGTCATTGTGTGTGATTCATCATTTAGTTAGCGGGCGTTAGTATTTAGTTTTGATGTGTAGGTACGGAGTAGGAGTTTGCCGCCTAGGCGCGATGACACGCTTGCAGCTTCTACCAGGTCCGTTTAGGACTCGTCTGTTTTACTCTTTTCTATTGTATGTTTGTTTTAATGTCTGCAGGACGGGTTAAGTGGCGTTTTATCGGATCCCACTTAACTCGGGCCATTTAACCGAACATTTTCCGGATTAATAACCCCTCGAGGATGAGATTCCTCGAGGTTGATTTCGAAAATAAGATCCACCAAACGTTGCCTTCGGGCCTATTATATAACTCCCTACCCAAGCCTATATATGTATATAGTTTTCGCGTTTTCTGTGAGACGAGAGATGGAGAAATCGACTGCACGTACCATGCAGAGGATGCCGTGACAGTCAAAGCGGGCTCTGGATTAGTGCCAGCGGACTGTTCCATTCCCGAGGGATCCTGACAACTCCGCGTTTGAGTTCCTCACACCCGGAGAACGTGGAGGTTTACGGGTACTGTTTAGTACAGCGCATGTCCGGACTTGTGGTTTAAAGGGTACTAAAGGCGACTGCCTGAGAGTACTCGGCCTTCGTGCTCAAGGCCAGGAGAAATATGGAGGTAAGGAGAGGGCTTAGGATAAAGTTTCACGAGAAGTACTGAAAAAGAAGTGCTGAGAGTAGCACAGTACCAGCAGCAGATCAGTAAGTTCGGGATGCTACCGGGTCTGCAGCCCAGTGGCTCCTCAGTAGTGCCCTTCAGAGTGTTCACGTGGAGTATATGTTGTTTTCTTTCATATGAGAGTTTGCTCTCATAGCCAGTTTGTTATAGATATTTTCTTTTCGGACCAGTAACGCTTGTTACTGACGTTTTTCTTATATATATGTAGGTAATAAGCACGAGATGGATGTGCCGGCCGGGACGGAGGAGCAATAAGGTCTTCTGCACACACACATTGGGTGATTGAATGTTTCATGTTTTGTTTATGATGTTATTTAATAAACATGCTATGATTAAATGTTTGAGGCATGATAATGATACGAAATGAAATGATCACAGTAGCGCAACAAAAGTATGATGGGTTAGGGCCCAAGTTCCAGAATGAGCTTATAGTATATCAGATTGTGTGTTAATGAAATTGTTGATATATGCTTATATACCTGTATATATTATTTTGACAGGGTGGACCCTAATTGCACTTTTAGGGGAGACCCTGTCTGTTTTATTTCAGAATTTTGATCGTAACTGTATTGGTGTGTATTTTGAATTGCTTGTCATTCATGTAGTACCATGTTAGGATTTTGCGTATTTATTCATTCATGATGGATCGTATCTTCATCTTAAGACGCCGAGATTGGATCCACATGAGTTAGGTTCGGGTTAGCCGACCTAACCGGGGCCTGTAACATGCCGGTTCGGTTCACGAGCGTGAACCGGATTTGGGGTGTTACATTAGAGATGAACTTTTTAAGGCGGGTCGATTGTGAAATCCATCAACTTAGTCCTACATCTAATACCTAGTAGAATAAAATCCACTTTGTATGTAGGAATAGACTATGATCTTTAAATTTAATTCACCATTTTTGAAAGAAATAACTTAGTCCAATAGTTTGAACTTTGGGTTGGGTAGTTACACTGAGCAATGAAGTGAGTACACATCACTATCGAAACTAGTCAGCATGTATGTATGTGCATGACATGGCATAAATATTCACCCATCATCCAACAATGATAATCTATTCATCCATTATACATAATCATACCTTCACATCATTAACAACATTAAATAAACTCAATTAAAGTATTGATCTACCCTAAACAACAGTCAAAAATAAGAATTAGCTAACTGTTCCAGAACCCTGGGTGCTCAAGCACTCTGTCTAGGACACTCGGGCGCACTGTGTTCGGCTAATAGACACCTATTCGCAACTTGTTGGACTCAAGTGCTCTAATGAGGGCAATTGGCCCGACTTTTCATTTCTTGGTTGAATCCTAAACAACATCCAAAATTCATTAAATTTGAACCATGGCCTCCAAACACATTGTTTGACATCCATTTTAATGGATTTTGAATTTGGACTTCTAAATCTCCATTTGTCATTAAAGCTTGCAAAAAAGATAGGATTTTCATAGTTTAACTAATTTTTTACCAAGAACGTATTAAATCATCTCAGAATTGAAATGAAACTTTCTACTCTTTTTTACATCATTACAAATAGTTTAAAATAATTCTTGATTGACAAGGTAGGTTCTTGATTAATTTTATCATATCCTCCTTCTTTAAAATCATCTTTTATAGAAACAACAAGACATCAAAGAAAAACTTTGATTCTATGTCATTTAATCCTAATTTGCCTCCACCCAAATTGAGTTTATGATCTCAATTGTGGCGTACATACACAATCTACAGAAATAAAGCATATTAAATCATAAATTCATGCATTATAATTACAAACAATCATGAACAACAATGAATAATATTGACAATGCATGAATCCAATGAGATAACTTGTTTTAATTGAATTACTAACTTGTTCTTCGAACATACCTCACCTAGAACACTTCCCAACACAATCTTGTCAAAACAAACATAGGGAAGAGAAAGAGGAGAATGATGCGAGAGGGCAGAGAGAGAGGATGTTGGAGAGAAGGAGAGAGGACGGCCAGCTAAGATTATGAGCCAAAAGTGACACCTCCACACCTTCTCATGTCCTTATACACTCGTTTATGTTTTTCCCTTGTTACCCCTTTAACTTGCTGGAAATTCCTAACTTAGCCCTACCAGATTGGCTAACTAAGTTCAACTTCGATTTTGGTTCTGATCCGGCTCCTTTGCAAGGGTTTCAACCTAACCTTCTTTCCTACTGATTGTCTAGGCCTTTATTCCAACATTGGTTCCACTTCAACCCCTACGGTTGAAATAAGTATTTCCACCAATTTTAATTCCCTATACAAAGTAAAATCAACCCATCTCGATATAATTTAATTTGTCATATGTTGCATCATATTTCAAGTAAAAGAAAAAATTCATACTGCCGGAAAATACTAAGCATAGATTTATTATTGTCTCTAGAAATAAATATATCTAGAATTTAAAATCGATAATAAATAAATATTAAATACTGATTATTACATTGATAATACAACCCTATTATTTAATTATTATTTAAGCAATGGTCTGTACTCAGAGCCCGAACAATCACTTTCCACATTTGTGCTTTTATTAAGTTTACCTCGTTCAAATATCCAAGGTGTGACCCATTCCTTAAAATATAGACTAATAGGTTTGACAAAATCATTGCAGAGAATTGTTTTTCAGTTTGTTGTTATGTTCAGATTGATGGAAACAAAATCACCAATCAACAGCTCCAGAATCATATGCAACAACAGAAATCTCAGTTGCAAGCTCAAATTTACGCTCCGCAGGGAGAGAGACAAAACCTGAATGTTAATATTAATGCCATGGCTCAAGGACTTGGAGCCACTCAGGCTGCTATTAACCAATTATTGGCCAATCAAGCTTGAAATCAAGGTGCCAATTGGAGAATGCTGATGGTGGACAGCCGCTAGTTGATCGTCCAAATCCACCACTCGTGCCTGATGTTGCTGCTCCTGATTCACCTGTGGTTGTGGAGATGCTGCCAGATGCTACCAATTGTTGTTCAAAATCATCGTGGGAATCCCTATACCTTTTAGAAGTTCATCAAAAATGATGCTAAGGTATTCAAGGGAGCTACTGACCAGAAAAAGGATGAAGTATAGATGTTCAATATATTAAAATCTTTTAGGGCTATTGAAGTTCCTTAGGCACATCGGGTAAGACTTGCCTCATCTATGCTCAAGGATACTACTACTTTTGGTTGGATTTGGCCTTTAGGGATGACTTCGTTGGAAGGGATTTTAACACTATCACATGGATAGATTTCATGGGAGCCTTCAATGTGATGTATTTCCCAGTACAACAAAGAGAGCAAAATATAGGGATTTCTCCTAACTTGAAGCAAGGTGACATGTTTGTTCGGGATTATAATCAAAACTTCATACAATTAGAGAGGTTTGCACCAGGTTTGTGTACTATTGAAAAGAATATGCAAATAAGTTTGTTTGGAGGTTGAGGTTCACACTTATGGATTGAGTGGTTAATCTATGGCCACAAACTTTAGCTGAAGCCATTGAAATTGCACGTCTTTCTGAAGATGTTTTGGGTGAGCAATATAGACCACTTCAGAAGAAGGTAATGAACAAGAATAGTACTGGTAATAAGGGAGCAACAAGTTAGTTCAATCAAGTTCAGAAGGATGGTCAGAACAATTTTGGAAAGAGGAAGAATGATGATGGTCAGC
>JAURVB010010173.1:0-13618 GCA_033002965.1 Piper betle | reverse complement strand
TCCAAAAATGAGAATATCATCCACATATAAACACAATATTATATATGAATCTCTACAACTTTTTTCAATAAAGACATGTATTGGAATCACATGACACAAAGTCAAATAATTTGATCACATTGTCAAACTTTTCATGTCATTGTTTTGGTGCTTATTTAAGACTATTTAAAAATCTGAATAATTTGCACACTTTTTGTAACATCCTAATTCGGCCTGGGTTTTTCTTCTTGTCTATTTACCACAAATCCGTTTGATTGTTGCATAAAAACCTTTTTTCTAACTCTACGTTTTAAAAAGTTGTCTTAACATTTATTTGATGGATTTCGAGTTCATATACTGCAACCAATGCCAAAAGCATTCGGATAATAATAATTCTTGTAATAGAATAAGTGTCAAAATAATCCATACCTTTCTTTTGACTAAATCTTTTGGCAATTAGTTTAGCTTTGTATTATTCAATGGTTCTAGTTGGATTTGGATTTTTTCATAAATCCATTTACACCCTATGGTTTTACATCTCGAAGGTAAATCTGTTAGGACTCATGTCCCATGTGCTACTATGAAATAAATTTCACTTTTAATTGCTCTGTTACACAAATTTTCAAGTTGCTCACCCTAAATGCTCACTAGAAGAAAAAAGGGCAGTATTGTCAAAAACTTTTAACAATAAAAGCTAATTTTTTATGGTATAAAATATGATAATAAAAGCTGCTATCAAATTTTTGATAATAACTTTTGAAGCTAGGAATTTACAAATAAAGGTCTTCGTCAAGTTAATTTTGATGATACTAATGTCATTTAAAGGAAAATGTTTAGCAAAAAAATTTACAAAATAATTTAGAAACTAAATTTTAGTTTATCATATTTATTTAAGATGCCTTTTCACCATCGATTATTGAGAAAATAATTTTAGAAAATAAATTTTTACTTCTAAACAAGTATTAAATAACTTAATCTCCAAATGTCCATCACTTTAGACCTTTTTAAGTAAAGATATTCGTAATTTCTTTAAATCCATTTCCGTTAAGAATGCTAAGTTGAAAACGTTGTTTTTAGAGGTGAAATATCTATTTAGGTTGAATACCCGTTCTTTGGAGTTGCTGGAAGTAGAATATTGTATAGGTTCGCAACGGAGGAGGATTATGTTTTCTCTTCATTCAAATGTCAACTTATTTTACATGAACACACATTTTTAAATTTGGTTTTCCATAGTAGAAGGTGTTGGTAGCTCTTCATCGAGTGAAGACCATAAATTTAAAGTCAGCAAATTTGGACCTAGTATGCAATTTTTTTCATCTATCTTTCTTCTTCCTTTTCCTCTTTACTAAATACTGAAAAGATATTTGGGATATTGATTCCAAATTAGAATTTATGTCATTATAAGTGACATTTTTTTATGACCATATATTGGTTCTCAAGGAAAACGTTTAGCAAAAAATTTATAAACTAATTTAGAAACTAAATTTTAGTTTATCATATTTATTTAGGATGCTTGTTCATTGCCTATCATAAGCGTAGACAAAGGAAGAAGGTTGGCATTGAGAAGGGGCATCCAACTTTCCAAAATTTTTTTATTTGTTTTGCAAATCACATGGGTCTTACCTTAGGAACTATATCGCAAACACCCTTTGGGTATTAGATAAAAGAAGTAGAAGAAAAGTGTTTATTTAAAATCTTTTGCACTTCATGTAAGAGGTAAAATAATGGCCATTTTGATCATTTGATATTTAACAAAAAAAATGGTGAAAAAAAATTGTGATGATAAAACACTAACTGTCCATTTGGTTAGCGTGAAAGAAATGTAAATGACATGAAAATTTTAAGTGATCAACATACTAAAATTAATATACAATATATTTTTAAAAAAATTAATACATTTACAATGTGTTTGTGTTTAATTTAATCACGATTACCTTATGTGTCCCACCTATATGCTTTCCACGGAAAAAAAATTCTCCTTTTTTTAATCTCATAGATATGTAAAAGAGAGAAATTTTGTTTTCCCTCGTTATAGAGTACATGACTGGGCTACATAAGATAATTATGATTATTTTGTAATTTCTTGAATGTAATAATCTTAATTTATTTAAAAAATAATTAACTGAATCATATTTTTTATTAAAAACATATTGAATAAAATTACTTTCGGTAAGGTTGGCTATTAGAAAATTTTCATGTAATTTACACAAAGTTTATGCTAACCACAGAGGCCCTTAGAAAAGAGTTAATTGTTTGAGTTTGGTTAGGAGTTTTAATATTGGTTAATTGTTAGGGTAAAACCCATGACCAAGCCAAAACTGCACCATTTGCAGCCTTATCTGAATCTAAGTGAGGTTAAATTTGATGAATATTTATCGAAATATGTTCTCAAATGATACTATTAAGGCTATTAGCAATTTGACTATGAAGTAAATCAAACTTAATTACTAGTGTTTTCAGGTGTATGGGGGATATGTCTTTTCTAGAAAGTTTTAAGAGAATCTTCCCTCCTTGCATTGAACTTGAGGAGGTTGAAATTCATGGTTTTATCTAACCTACATCTCCAAATTTGTTTGTAGTCTATAAGAGCTACAAACGCATATTTACTTCAATACATATATATGTTGCTCTTCTTTATTAAATCATTTATTTACTCCAATTTCTAGTGACACCATATTTTTCGTATTGAATGGCACATCTTGTTCTTAACTAGCAACCTTTCCTGTGAGTCTGTAGCCTTATGAATTAACAAAAGACTTGAGGGTTACGGTAGAGTGTGGCATTGCAAAGTTCAATTTTCCAAAAGGATTTGTGTTTACATTATAACGTAAGTAGGGGCTCGGGTGGGGATGGTGTTTCCCTTTGTGACGGATGGTGTTCCCCTTTGTGAGGGGAATAACTAAGTGGGCTAAAACCGGAAAAGTGGGTGGGCCTTCTTAGCCCACAATGAGCAAGCAATTTTTCAGATTATTACAAGTAGGGATGTGAATAGCTCAATCGAGATCGAATTTGCTCGACGTTGAATTCAATTTCGTTCAAATTAAACCTCGACTTGAATCACGCGTATACAAGCACGGGCACACCTCTATTTGACTCGACTCGACTCAAAACTTGATAATTTATACTAAATAGAGTAGTTTATATAATTTTTATATAGCCATCTATATAAAATAGAAATTTTTTAAAAATATCATTACATCATAATTATAATTTACTTGATAATACAATGATTTTATCTCTAAACAAACTATTTAGTATACAATTGAACTTATATTAATTTATTTAAACTTTCATAATTAATTTTATTTGAAATATATATATATATATATATAGGAATTCTATGATGTGTTGCCTGTTTTGCAGCGCACAGGCAGCGCATCTATTCACAGCCGCTGGATCTAATCCAGCGGCTATCTTCATCTCCCCCTTTCAATCTTCTATCTCCCGCCCCCTCCAACTTTGGCGACCTGCCCGCCCTTGCCCGCTACCCATGGCCGTGGTGCCCCCCCCCCCAGCATTTCCCCCTAGCCTCCCCTTTCCACCCACCCTTGCCTGCTGCCGTGGCCTATCCCCACCCGCAGCTGTGACCCACCTCCCCCCCGCCTACAGTTGCGGCCCCCCGCCCCTATGCCCGCCCATAGCCGCGGCCCCCCGGGCGTCGTTGTACCCCCAGCCGCCACCCCCCACCATGGTTCACACATTTTCCTCCACCGCCCAATTACCTCAATCGCCGCCGTCGCGGCGGCGACACGACAAAACAAAGGGGGGAGTGAAGGGCGATGACAATTTCATAATAAAAACTTGACTCACTCCCTACTTGAGTCAATATTACACGAAATAAATTTTTCAAAAAATTTTGTAATAAAAACTTGACTCGAGTCGGGAGCAAGTCAAGTTTTTATTATGATTTTTTTAAAAATTTATTTCATGTAATATTAACTCAAGTCAGGAGCGAGTTAAATTTTTATTACAAAATTATTTATTTTTTAAAAAATTTATTTTGTAATAGAAACTTGACTAGAATTAGGAGCTAGTTAAGTTTTTATTAAAAAATTATTTTTTTAAAATTTATTTCGTGTAATATTGACCCGAGTACGGAGCGGGTCAAGCTTTTATTACGAAATTGTCATCGCCATTTCCTCCCCCGTCTGTTTTGTCGCACCACTGCCGCCGACCGCACTGCTGGTGATGGCGGTGGTTGAGGTAATCGGGTGGCAAAGGAAAACGTGTGAACTGGGGTGGGGGGTAGTGGCGGGGGACAGTGATGCTCGGGGGCCGCGGCTGCGGGTGGGCATAGGGGCGGGGGCTGCGACTGCAGGTGGGGATGGGGGCGATGTGGTGGAAGGGGGCGGGTAACACGTAGGGGGGCCTCGGCTGTGGGCGGGGACAGGCTGCGGCGGCGGGCGGGGGCGGGTGGAGGGGGGTAGAAGGGGGAGCGGGGGAGGGGGGGGTTGTGTTGGGGGTCGGGAGGAGAAAATGCTAAACATTTACGTCATATAGAAGATTGAAAGGGGGGAGATGAAGACAGTTGCTGTATTAAATCCAGTGGTTGTGAATAGATGCGTTGCCTGTGCGCCGCAAAACAGGCAGCACATCATAGAATTCCTCGTATATATATATAGACACACACAAAGATACATCAACACTATATCAAGATGGTTTTTTTCGATCTCATCGTAGTTTGACTTTTTCATTTTGCAACGTTAATTCTGACATAATAATCAAAAGAGATCTTGAAGACCTCTTCTATCCCATTATAATTAATAGATCCAACTACTAAATTATTTCTAACAACATTCACATTCGATGATAACTCCTAAATATTACTTGAAAGTTTGGAAGAGTCCTTTAGGATTTTCACACACTAAGAGCATTCAATATTTATATAAACCCTTGTATTATTTACAACAAGAACTTTCTCACAAATCATGTTTATATGAACCCTAGGGGCTGGGCACATCAACGTTAGGTTTGAACTTTTTCATGATAATATAACTTGTATTGGTTCAAATATTTTTTAAAAATAGTAATTTAAATTTATAGACTAAGTAAAATAAAAGAAATGGTGTTTGTATAAATAAAAAATAAAATATATGTATATGTTTTATGATGTAATAATTGCTTAAAGTACAATAATAAAATATTAACTTGATTGAATTCTGGCGTGATTGACTTAACCACCGAATTTTGATCATGCTTAACTCACTCCTTGTTTGGTATTAATTGAATGTCTTGTTTCGTCTGGAAAATTATTTTGAAGGATTTGATCTAAGTGAAAATTTTATTTCTTAATCATGAAAAGGATTGTTTTTATATTATAAAAAAGTTATATTTTGAATAATTACAAGTAAAGGGCTGACAATAAGATCTAGGATTTGATCTATTTGAGCCAATTCTGGACAGTGGCGGGGAGGCGGCGAGGGCGGCAACAGGCGGCCGCCGGGTGGGGGGGTGTAGATTGGGTGGGGGCAGTGGCCAGGTGCGCGGGGGACAGGAGGGGCTGGTGGAGAAGGGGGTGGTGGGGCGAGGTGGATTGGGCTGGGAGTTGAATGGGGGACAGGCAGGGAAGTGGGCGACAGGGGGGGTTACACTGTGAGCCTGGCCGGGGAGGCGGGGCGACGTGGATTGGGTGGGGGCGGTAGTGATCAATAGAGGCAAAGGATCGTCGAGGAGAGAGAATAGGGGGGGGGTTGTGGAAGAAATAACAGGTGGCATTTTCATAATTAAAAGTTGATTCGACTCGGACTCGAGTCAAAAATAATAACTAACTCTAAATAATTTAAAAAAAATCCAAAAAGATATGAAAAATTTTCATAAAATATAATACACATCGTAACATAAAATTGACATCAGAATGATATGTTATATAACTAATAACCCATCAATTTTGACTAAGTTAAAATTTTTGTATAAGACTAATTTGGACCAATTCAACTAAACCGATTTAAACCGATTCGATCCGATTCAGTGACTCCTTCGAAAACTGATTTATACCCCGATTCCAATTTTTGCAACTATGGTCTTGAGATAAATAAACATAATTATATTTATCAGATATATTGACATGAATACATTTATATATAAAACTTTTCAACATTTTAAAAATAATTAAAAGAAATTAAAATTGGGATAACTAAATATGACTTCCCGTGGCTGGTTACCCTATTGGGTCATCCCATCCTTGGTGTCTAGATTCCCCATCATGTCATGAGATCACCTTATTTTTACATTAAAAATTTTTACATTTATATTTTGAATAATTTTAAATTTATTTTTATTATTATATAATACAAGTTACACCCCATAAGACTTACACAATATTATAAAAATTAAAATTTTTCTATAAAGCTTGATTTTTATCTCACTGGAGTGGCACCTGGGCCTATTTTTTAGGACAATCCAAAACCAACACAATTGTTCATAATCTAGTCTCTTTTTCGGTAAAAGGCTTAATAAGAAAATGGGCCCCACCCAAGAGTGCTGATAAGAAAATGGGTCTTAGTTGATTAAGAAAATACTCGAGTTTTATTAATATATAGTTTTTTTGGATCATTTAAAATAAAATAAAAAAATATATAAATAGTTGAATTGAGAAACGCTGAGGTGTACCCGAGGTTGAAATTTTTTCCTGCCCTGAGCCATCCTTAGCCGTCCGATTCCAAGGACGGCTCCGATATATTATCTTAAAAAAAATTAAGTTTGATATGGGTTGTTTGATTATAAGGATGACGTAGATTTATTGTTTAAAAAAAATAAACGGCTATCGTACCGACCACAGGTGGCCAGCCGCGGCCAAATCTGGCCCCTGCCAACCACATCCGGCCCGGGCCGCCTTGTCTGCCTGCCCACCGACCAAATCTAGCCGCAGGACTGCTAGATATAGACGGCTGTAGCCGGATCGGCCTATGGGGCCAATGATCCAGCTGTATTTTTTTGCTGGGCGGTCGTATCTGGTCGGGACAAACCATCAACATCGAAGAGACAACAACATGGAGCTGTATATCTGTCGTAGTGACAAACCATAGAAGAGAAATCAATAAGAAACTAATTGTTATATTTTATAAAAAAAATTTATGAGTGGGAATAAGCAACTAATGTAAAACAAGATTTTTTAAAAGAATTGCCTGCTTGTAATTTTTCATTATGCAGACGGTATTAGAACCAGTCAACTATTCATCAAGAAACATGGATAACAACAATACAGCCAACGATTGTTTGAATATTCCCATTAAGGGGGAGGGAAAGGGTGTTAAGCAATATACAAATGGCTGAAGCAGATACATAGAATTTGACTTAACCAGCTGAAGGCTAGCTAGCAGCAAGTTATCAGTGGATATATACACAGTGAATGTTTGAAGATTTCTTAATGTCATCTGCAAAAAGGCAAAGATATCCTGACAATAATCAACGAAGTTGAAATCCACTTGGCATGAAAGAATGCAATGTAAACATGAAGAACCAATGTGGAGGTCAATCTCATTACATCAAATATTCCCATCTAATCCAGAACTGATGTAAGTTCTTTACAACTATCTAGGTTTATGAAAAACAGTTAGATGGTCAATAACATGGATGAGTTGCAATAGTCTTAATGATGTTTCATATATGACAACATTGTTAAGATTAGTATAAAAGGATTTCCTTCCCAACATGCCTAAGTTTCTAGATGAAGTGGTAATTTTAATATGCCACAAGAGTCAAAAAGCCCAAAGCAAACAATTGTTCAGGTCATGTTAGCCCCTCATCTGTTCATGTGCAAAGCCGAAAAGAATGTTTCAGGCATAAGGGAGTACTAGAGGGAGTAATAACACAAACATTAAATGATCTGCTTCCCCAAACTTATTTTTTTCAAAACATAAACGTTAAAAAAAAAACTAAGCTCAAATAAAATAAAATTTTAAAATTCATTTCAGTTAGAAAATAACATATGGGGACAAAAGATGAAAATTACCATAAAACGAGGCAGAAAGCCATTAAGCTAAAGATTCTGATACTACATCCATCAAATCGATTGTGTAACGAAGATAAGCCGCCACGAGTAGCTTTAGCTTTATTGTTCCGCAATAAGTTTGGGAGCATCCAACCAAGTTGTTGAGATAGACTCTTGATAATAGTTTCACATAACTTTTGACGCTTACATAAGGGAGGGACACTTGCAGCTGTTATTCTAGCGCTGTGAACCTATTAACTCAAATTTAAAAGAAAATAAAGAACCACTGCAAAAAAAACAATCTAGAATCATGGTAAAGAAAGAAAATGAGTTGCTGCTTTGAGGAAGACAAGAATGAACTGTTACAAACAGTTGAGCCTTGGAAAAATGTCACCCACTGTAAGAAATTATTAAAACAATATTCTTGGGTAATCATAGAGTAGCAGTAAAGTCATTTATCAAGTGAAACTCAGTGAGGCCTTTCACTAACCACATTTGCAACTTCAGTCATTTGATCACATCCATTTTAATTGAGTGTACAGTTGAGATGAGGTCTAATGAATGATAAATTTTGCCTCAAGGCAAATGTAGGTGTAAAATTGAGAACTTGTTGCATGAACTCACTATTTGACTTTCTCTAAGAAAGTTGGCTCTCTTTTAGGAAATTTCTTTGTCGGATCTCAAATATTCATGTCAAGAGAAACCAAGCCACTAAATTCATTTAACTCATAGCCATTTTACTTATTTTATGTCCAATTTAAATATAATAGTCTATTTGTGTGCCAACTTTTTATTGAACACAGAAACAGTTCCCATGCTTCTCAGAGGAGGTGCCTCACCTCAAATCTCAGCATTCTAGATACTAGAGCTGTCAACAGAATGGGTCTCAAACTCTCTCACTCTTCAGCATATAGTCATTATTCCAGGCTACATGATTAAATGTGCTTCCCTTTAAGATTAAGACAGTTCTGCACTGGCATAAAACTTTGATTCAACCAAACATCTAATTTATATATAGAAACTTGCAGTATCACTGATCTGACCTCTTTCCGGACTTTCCCATATCCGAAGTGGGCTTTGTAAATCTGAAGCAACTCCTCACTCTTATAACCCAACATATCAGACAACCTGTCCTGCTTAAAATACATCAGCTAATATCCACTTACGTTGTGGATGGTCAAAAAAGTAAAGATGTATACTGAATCATATAAGTCAGGCTAATTACACGATTCAATGGATATTCTCTAGAGAAGCTACTTCCCATCCATCATTTCCTTGCTATGATACAATAACAGTCCATGCTCAAGATCAAATGATCATAAAATTCTTTGATCCTGAACTCCCATAACAAAATGGCACATGTAGACTTCACAAAAGGTGAAATGCAAGTTACCAAACTACTTTTAAATACAATACAAACAAAGCAATTTCTCTCTAAAATTTCTCAAAGGAAAGTTATGGATTAAAAAAACTAAGATTGAAAACAATTACTTCAGGTACCCAAACAGCAAATCAACATAGTTGAATATGAAAAGTTATATGAATATCCACACAGGGCCACCAATGAACGTACCGCCCTTTTATATCTAATAAAATGGCTCCCACTGTTCTTAGACGATTTCATTTTGGATTTCAGTCTTGTAGATTGTCTAGTCATAGTACTCGTGGATTTTGTCATTGTTAAAGAGGAGCTCTGAGTGCAACGCTTGCATGTCAGAAGATAAAACTTGAAGATTGAATAGGTGAAGCCTATGAATAGCACATTCAATCACCAATTTAACCAATAGCATGCCCATTTATGATCACAAGCCAAAGACTTTCATTTAATTCAACCCCAAAGCTAAAAATTGTTTAGTCATCAAAATTGTCCCAAGTAATTCTGTTCATCTCCAGCCGTATCAATCTGATCACCAACAACCTTCCTTCATTAGAATTTCATCCACAGAAACTTCTACATTAACAATCTTTTTCACTCACTCCATAGTCGCATCCTTTTATCATTAACCGTCATCATAGTCACATAAACTAATGCGGTCAGACTCAAATTTTCACTAAAAATTGATACAAACCCATTTCCACAAACATAGTATAGAATTAAAACACGATTTAAAAACAGAAACAACACCAAACAAAGAGGCCAAAAGGAAAAAATTTCACGAATAGTACCTTCAAGGCCGCGCCGCGCCGTAAGCATCGTATTGGAGGGCTCGCGTGAGCTTTCCGGCCTTTGAAACAAAATCAAAAGGCCCCAAACTCGTCTGCGAGGATTCCGGTTGTCAATAAAAATTGAAATTTTTGTTTCTTTTGCTCTAACAAGCTTTCGATGAGAGGTATATATCGTACTCAGGAGGTGTAAAAGCCAAATTGGTGCCGTAGCTTTTGCCATCTTTGTTGTTCTTCATTAGTCCGAAGCACAAAAGCCCTGGGTTTCCATCCTGCCAAACGTTAAATTAAGTCATACACCAAAAACGGGAAAAAAACACACTCAAACTCACAACTCTCACAGCTCAACATAGACACCCCATTTTCTCCACCTGACCAAACAATACTCTGTACACATTGAGATCATGGTACAAGGCCAGGCCCGCCCTTTGCTGCTGCAATATTCCAAAGCCTGAGCTATGTACAGAGCAACCCTCAACCTCATCGCTCATTTCATATGCTGAGTCTCCCCTAAAATAAAGAAGCAAGTACATCCATCAGATACGTCAACAGGAATAATTTTTCTCCACCAATGATCAGAAAAAATAACTTAATCCCAAACAAGAACTATCTGTTACATTGCAAAAATAATGATGATGTCCAGCCTTCTATGATTAAAACAAATAACACAAATTTCAAACACGAATTAGGTTTACCGCTTTACTGCACCAAAATTTCCAACAATATTAAAATGGGTAAAAACGAAAAAATTCTCTCCTCTAAAATCAAAAGAATGAACCAAATCTCAAACATAAACTAGATCTTTCACTGCACCAAGGAGTATTAATTTCCACTTCTATATTATTTAAACAAATAGCAAATAATTTCAAACAGGAATTAGCTATACTTCTTTACTATACTAAAAATTCCCAAAATATAGCCATAAAACAGGTTAAAAATAAAGTTATCTCCCCAACAATCAGAACACAACAAAATCTCAAACGTAAACTAGCTCTTACACTGCAACAAAGTGTGTTACCTTCAATTCCTATGTGGTAAAAAACAAATAAAAAAAAATCCCAACAGAAATTAGCAATACAACACAAAAATTTCAAAAAGCAGAACCATAAGTTGTTTATCAAAAAACAACTCATTCCCTTCATGTCAAGGAGGTTCAATGTTTGAGATTTTGCTAGCTTCAACAAGGTAACAATGTTGATACTTACAAACCATATAGAAGTTTTTATAGAGGCCACAATAGATAGTAATAACAAGACAGACAAAAGAACAAATTTTCAGAATACCATCAACAAATTTATCTGCTATGAAGCAGAAAACAAAACTTAGCAATAACATATAACCATGAAAGGGCGATGCTTGGGATCAAAGAAGAAGACTTGGCCAAAGGGGAGGGTTGTAAGTCGTGCTCCTTATCGTCGAACTCGTGGAGGAACTCCCGTCGTCGAACATGACCAAGGCGCCTGCCTCACAGCTCCTCCAACGACGCCCGGTGCTGCCGTCGGCTTTGATCACGATCATCCTCTGCATCGCCAGGTCGAGCACCGGAATCCGAAGCAGACACCACTCGCATTCATCCCGCTAGCCGTGCTGTGCGGTGTCCCAAGAACAGAGGAAGGGGGAAACAGAGAACTGTGGTCGGCGACACGAGAAAGCTACAGCTTTGATCGAGGCAATGGCAACGGTGGACTCGCCGGCAACCGCCTTCTCACCGGAATCCGAAGCCGACGCCTCCCACCTTCATCCCGCTGTGCTGCGCAGGAAGAACGAACCGGTTGTGGCCTAAGCGGCGTTGAGGGACCAAAGCAAGGTTTGGGGGGCGGGGTTATTTTGCAGCCGTTGGATAGAAACGAACGGCTGGCATCAAATTTAAGCACAGGTAAGTTACCTGTGCTGAAGCACAGAAACATTATATCTATATATATATATATATATAGAAATAGATAGATATAGATATATTTATCTATATAGATAGATATATCTATATCTATCTATTTAAAGATATATATATATATATATATTTGCAAATATATTTATATCTATCTATAAATATATTTATTGCTTCAAAAGTCTTCAAACCCCGGCCATCGACGTCGCCGACGACTAATCGCAGTCGGCGAACTAGACCTCTTCCGCTTTCGTCGACTGGGGTTTGTGAGATTTGTTTTTGATTTTCTTTTCTTTTTTCTTTTTTGTTACTATTGATGAATTGAGAGATCATTTTACGGAGATTTTTGATTTGGTAATTTTGGGTTATTCTTGGCTGATTTAGTGTCCTTGGCTGTGAATAGCAGATTCAATTTACATTGCCTTGTTATTTGTATCGGTTGATATATACATTAGTCTATGGAAATTTTTGATTTGGTAATTTGGGTTATTATTGGCTGTGAATTACCAGTTTAAAATTACATTGCGCTGCTGTTGTGTTTGATTCTTCTTCTTTTTTTAATGCTATTGACTAGGTTGTGAAGAAAGAGATTAGTTTATGGCGATTTTTCACGTGGTAATTTTGGGCTATTTTTGGCTAATTTGGTTTCTTTGGGCATTCAATCTTCAGATTAAATTTACATTGCTTTGATGTTGTATTAGTTCATATACACATTAGTTTATGGCGATTTTTTATTTGGTAAATTTGGGCTATTATTGGCGGTGAATTACCAGATTAAGATCACATTGCGTTGTTTTTGTATTTGATTCTTCTTCTTTTTTAATGCATTTGACTGTGAATTATTTAAGGAGATTTTTTATTTGGTAATTTTGGATTATTTTTGGCTAAATTGGTTTCCTTTGCTGTGAATTAGCAGATTAAATTTACATTGCCTTCTTGTTGTATTAGTTCATATGCACATTAGTTTTGTTTTATTTTCGGTGACCTGATTGCTCTGTGGCTCTGTTCATGGCTTGCCAAATATATATATATATATATATATATATATATATATATACCATGGTCCCCTCGTGTCCTGTATGCATTTCACTAAGGAATGACATGAGGCATATGCATATGTTGTAATTCTTGTTTGTTAATCTTATTTTTTAAGCAGCAATGAAGAGGAAAACTTATGCAATTGGGAATATGGTCAAGCCATCACGAAGTTACCATATTCCTGGCAAGGACCATGACCTGTTGAGCAATTTGCCTGACGAACTGCTCATCAACGTTGTATCTTGCCTTCCCACAAAAGATGCCGTCCAAACAAGCATTTTATCGAGAAGATGGAAGAATGTATGGAAGTATGCACACAATGTGGCCATTGACGGTCTCAATCATGCCAGTACTGAATGCAGGAAGCTGATGACGGAACTGATGGAAACGTCTGAAATAGTTAAAATTGATGATACCCAAAGGGAGCTGATTCAAAATGGTGTTCTGGCTATTGTGAACCTCCTCTCCTCATTCCAGCCTCCGAAGGGCTGTATTTTCCATGTGATTAAGTTACCATTCGTTAATAACGTAATAAACGTGGCAATGGCTTCATGTGTTGAATTTGCTCACCATCACCGTGTCGTGGATTTTGCACTGGAGTGCTTTTTTTGCCCTACATTACT
>JAURVB010010172.1:0-11222 GCA_033002965.1 Piper betle | reverse complement strand
TGGAGCAATTAGTAAAGAAGCCAGGGTCAAGTAGGTTCCTTACCCCACAAGAGGACAAGTACTTGATGGATTCTTTGAGCCTTACCTAGTGACCCCATGTTACAGTTTTCAAAGCCAAGTAGGACAGAGATTAAGGACATGGTATAGCTACAGTGGTAGCAGTAGGGCAGAGGAGAGTTAGGAGCCATGATTGTTCAAATGAGATGGCATAGGATTGATTTCACCAGCTAACTTGCATGCCATTGTCTTGACCTGACATCCTTGGGTCAAATGTAAAGACTGTGAAAATATATATATGTAAATATATATATATATATATATACATATTCAACTAGTTGCAGTGGCCCAACGCTTGGAGGTTATTATTGTTGTCATATTACTGTTACACATGACTTCACCTGCCAACATTATTTCCATGCGCTACCCAATATCCGGTTGTCGAGCAAGCAGGTGTTGGGAAGCCCTCCCATGTCATAGCCGTCATTTCATTTCCTTTATGAGTAAAGGTATCATTCACCCTAGCCACCCATTTGCCCTCACCTAGCCTAGACTACCCTCTTCTCCTTCTTGCCTCCTCTGGCAACGTCTTTACACCTATCTCTGCATCTTTATCTTATTTCTCCTTCTCATTCTTTACTCATTTTAATACGTTTTGTTCTTCAGAAATGATGTATTTCAAATAATCGCGATGTTATTACAGTTTCATCAATCATGAAACATGTAAAAACTTATATCTTCAATCATCCTATATCGCTTTACTGAAGAATGTTATAATCAGATCCTATGCCACCACGAATTATACGGTTGCCTGTAGAAGGGAGTGTTCCGCGGGAAGAGCCAGTCCGGGGACGGGTGTCGCCTAGACCGAAGGATTGCTGGCTAGGGGCGGCCGCACCTAAGGCAGGTGGTGTCGCCTTGATCGTTGCTCAAAAACATCATTTCTAGGGCTTCCACCGGATTGTCGGGGAAGTAAGCTATTAGTGAAGGACGTGATCCGGTTTTGGGTTGAAGAAGAAGGCGTCGTGGCCTGTTTTCGTGCCAAAGATGAAGGTAGGAGAAGAGAAGAGCGTTGGGGAAGAAGAAGATGGCAAATCTGTAATATATGCTTGACTCGACACCGACTTGAGTTAAAAATAATACTAACTCGTAATAAATCTTTAAAAATAATTATTCTAATGGGTTATGGGTTAAAGTTGCTAAACTAATTAATTATTGTATGAAATCACCATAAGTAATAAAAATACGGTAATGATAAACGGTCGATAATTAATCGGCGTACTACAAGCGATTAATTTAAATCGGATGGTTATAAGTGATTAATAAAATAAAGATTTCACCTTTACCATAATAAATTTAATACTAGGTAAATAAAGTGATTATTTTAATAACAAGTTAATAAGGTAGAAAATGGGTTATTAAACTATAATCGTGTAAAAAGAACCTAAATAGCATAATGAAAATAAATAAAGTTCGAACCTTTATTGAGTTGAATAATTTAAAATAATTAGTAATATCTTTGAATTAGGATAATACAAATCATTTTAAATAATTTAATTGAACGACTTAATTAATTAAATTGTCTATTAATAATGATAATGATTAAAGATTAAAACCGTAAATTAAATCGTCAAGATCGTGGTTAAGTAATTATCATCTCAATGGAAAATATACTAATAATAGTAATTAAATACTATAATAATTATTTTATCATTAGTGAAGTGTGAATTATGATTTAGATAATTAATTTAAAATGTAAAGTAGGACTTAAATGATTATGTCACATGAATTAAATTAATATTTAAGATTGTTGAATGTTGCATGCTAGATGTTGTTGAATTTTAATAATGATAGTATATTAGTCATTGTAGTTGCATGCATTTCTACTCGAATAAAATTATACTTATATATAATTTTATGTTCTCGTTCAGATTAGGATTGTTGGTCATAGTTGCAGGTTCACTTACTGAACAATCAAGGTCCGTATAATTATTTGAAATGTTGTACTTTCCCTTGTTGGCAGCCTTGGTCGGCCTGAGCCCTGATTCGACCAACATGCGCCGAGTGCAACCGGGGTTAAGGAATTGACTCAGTCTAACACGGGACCGTACCCTTTAAAATTACTATGTGGGAGTCTTGGTCAACTTGAGTATTTGACCACCATGCGATGGAATGCAATTGGGGTCGACTGAATTCGACACAAGACAGCACCCCCTGAAAGATTAAACACCTGCCCCCATGCTGAAAGGGGTGATAGGGCGCAGTGGCGCAAGAAGGCTCATTATGCACTTGTGATACGGAGAGGGTGAGTCAATGGCAAATATCGGTAACTACAGGCCGAGGGCCACGTAGCGTGTGTGCGCATGCATGGGATTGGAGCTGGATGGGGTGGCCACCCCTCCCAGCATATTAAGAGCTCGGCATAGGCTCATAATCAACTAAAAGACTCATGAAATGATAATTGGGATTATATTGACTTGTTTTATTTAATTATGCGGCTTAGTGGTTTTATCACTAACGCGGAATTGCCTCCGCAGGTGAGCAACTTTGGATTGAGGACTAAAAGTGTGTTGGTGTTCTTTACCAACCAAGGTTTGGTGAATTGATAATAAATTGGACTTCCTTTTTATTCTCTTGTGTTATAATTGTGGCTATGAGAAACGGTCCGAGACTGTGGAATGGTTATTTTATATATTGTCATATGCTATCAGAACATGTTTTATTTTTTATGATTTATAAATTCTAGACTTATTTGCTATATTATGAATCATGTTCGTACAATGTTATTGTTACATCAATTATATTTTATAGTAACACCCGGTCCGGTTCAGGCGGGTCATTACAGGTGGTATCAGAGCACGGTTTCCCACTAGCTCACAAATTAGTGACTCAAGTACCTTGTTGAAAAGTCTAGTAATTATCTTTTCCCAATGTTTTGTGTTATTAATTAACAAATGTCATTCGCTAATAAACCTAAGTCATAACTGAAAAAGAACATATTAATGAACCATGATGGGAAGCATCAGATGAACTCTGATTGGCTCGTACAGATCCTAAGCGGCCATACAGGGACTGGCATAGGCTTCAGAAAATACAAATTCTGTGGTTCAAAATATCGTTCAGCAGTTACAAGGAGTTGTAGCAGGGAATGGAGCCTCAAACTCAGCAGCGGGTCCCAAAATCACCCTGGATGGTGGTCAGGGAAGTGCATAGGGAGGGCAGGGTTAGCAGACCTGGGTGAGTAGGGGAGCGTCCAACCCAGTGTTACCGGTAGTCCGACAAGTATTTCTGCCAGCTGTTGATGATAGTGACCGTTACACTGTGGAAAAGTTCAGGAAGAATGGAGCTGAGGTATTTATAGGAGGGATCAATCAAATAAAGGCAGAGAGCTGGATAGACATTACCGAAAAAGTGTTTAGGGCTCTATTTGTGCCCCACCACCATCAAGTGAGGTTGTCAACATGCATGCTTCAAAGGAAGCATCTTACTGGTGGAAATACATGGAAAAAACCACATTCGATCAACGTGAGGTTTCTTCCATTATGTGGGCGGAATTTGTGGTAGATTTTAATGGACAATATTTTCCAGAGCCCATTATCCAGAAGAAAGCACTAGAGTTCGCCATTGACCTAACACCTGGAATAACACTAATTTCTAAAGCACCATACCGCATGGTTCCAACAGAACTCAAGGAGTTAAAGAGTCAACTAGAAGAGTTATTGTAGCTAGGTTTCATCCGACAAAGTACTTCACCCTGGGGAGCCCCTGTTCTTTTTGTGAAGAAGAAAGATGGATCACTTCGGCTGTGTATTGACTATCAACAACTCAATCAAGTGACAGTCAAGAATCGGTACCCCTTACTGAGGATTGATGACTTGTTTGATCAGCTAACAATAGCCGGAGTATTTTCTAAGATAGACTTGCGGTCTGGTTATTACCAATTGCGAGTAAAGGAGTCAGACATACAGAAAATGGCTTTCCAAACTCGGTATGGACATTATGAGTTTCTGGTCATGCCTTTTGGTCTAACAAATGCACCAGCGGCCTTTATGTCACTCATGAAGACAATATTTCATGCGTACTTGGACAAGTTTATTATCGTGTTTGTGGATTACATTCTGGTCTATTCTAGTAATGAAGAAGAGCATGGGAAGCACCTGTCTATTACTCTTCAAGTTCTGAGAGAACATCAACTGTTTGCCAAATTCTCACAGTGTGACTTCTTGTTGAAGGAGGTAACCTTCCTTCGTCATATTATCTCAAAGGCCAGAGTTGCAGTGGATCCATCAAAAGTGAAACTAGTCACTGATTGGCCACAACCCAAGTCAGTCACTGACATCAGAAGCTTTCTTGGTTTAGCGGGTTACTACAGGAAATTCATTAAAGACTTCTCCTTAGTAGGATCGCCGATGACCAAACTCACAAGGAAGGGAGTCAAGTTCGAATGGAGTAGTAAGTGTGAGGAGAGTTTCCAATCTCTAAAGAAGAGTTTAACAACTGCACCAGTCTTAACATTGCCAAATGGTAATGAAGGATTCGTAGTCTTCAGTGATGCATCCCTGTTGGGTTTAGGATGTGTCCTTATGCAGGTAGGTAAAGTGGTGGCCTATGCCTCTCGTCAATTGAAGAATCATGAGCAAAATTATGCAACCCATGACTTGGAACTAGCAGTAGTGGTTTTTGCCCTAAAAATTTGGAGACACTACTTGTATGGAGCTCAATTCGAAGTCTTCACTGACCACCAAAGTTTGAAGTATATCTTCACCCAGAATGACCTTAACCATCGACAGAGGAGGTGGATAGAGTATTTGAAGGACTACGACTTCCAAATCTTATACCATCCAGGGAAAGCAAATGTGGTAGCAGACGCGTTGAGTTGGAAGGGCAAAGTGGACAAAAGTTAGCAGCTAGCTAGACTTTGGGCTGTTATAGCAGAAGTGGTGGTTATAAACCCTGTGGAGCAACTATGAGGGCTACTGGCAAATTTGGTTATTTTCAACAATTTAGTTGATCGTGTTAAGCTAGAACAAATGGATGATGAGGAGCTGAATGAAATGTTGGACAAGACTCCTGACATTGTAGCTGATTCCAATAGTGTGATCAGATTTAGTGGAAGGTTGTGTGTACCCAATGATAGTGCCTTGAGGCGGAATATCTTGGAGGAGGCTCATTGCTCAAAGTTCTCGATACACCCTGGAGTTACTAAAATGTATCAGGATTTAAAGCAAACCTACTGGTGGATTGGGATGAAGAAGGATGTTGTGGTTTTTGTCTCCAAGTGTCAGACTTGCCAACAGATTAAAGCCCAACATCGACTACCTGGAGGACTATTGCAACCTTTAGAAATACCAACTTGGAAATGGGAGTGTTTCACATGTGATTTTATTGCAAAGCTCCCAAGTACTCAGAAAAATCATGACTCCATATGGGTGGTTGTGGACCGACTAACTAAGGTAGCTCACTTCATCCCCCAGAAATCAATGAGGAGTGTAGAAAACCTGGCGGGATTGTATGTCGACAATATTGTCAAGTTGCATGGGATTCCATAGGAGATACTCTCCGGCCAAGATCCCCTATTCACCTCACATTTCTGAGAAGCTTTCCAAAAAGCCATGGGGAACCAAATCAATTTGAGTACAGCATATCATTGCCAAACTGATGGTCAGAGTGAGAGGACTATTCAAACTTTGGAAGATTTGTTGAGAGCTTGCATTCTTGACTGGGGAGGTGACTGGGAGAAACACTTAGCCTTGGCTGAATTTATCTACAATAACTCTTATCAAGCAAGTATAGGGATGACACCATTTGAAGCCTTATATGGTAGGCCCTGCAGATCTTCATGGATGTCTTATCAGACAATGTTAGTGGCAGTCTTCACATGGATGTCATGGGCAAAGTTAGAGACCATGGTAATATGACTTTAGAAGGGATGATTATAGTGGTCAGATTGCTCAGTCACCATGATAGCACATCCACAGGTCCACAACGAGGGTAAACAGACCAAATTGCTCGCAGATGGTTAGACATGAAGTATAACCCAAGTCATTGATTAGGCCAGCCAATGGTAGGAGTCTGATTCGTGTTAGAATCTTTGGCTTGGATGGTGGGTTCAGTGAGGGAGTGAACTTTAGGGAGAGATTGTTTTCAACGAGCTTCGCATGCACGATTTGGTCCTTACCTTGAGCCATAGGATTGAGCTATGCCGAGTGTATAAGGTACCTTCATATTACTGTTTAGGGCTTGCAATGCAGGTAATCAGATGCATACGAATCTTTAGTTGATGACTTCTCCCCACCTTAGGAGTGGCACAGTTAAGGACTTTAGTCAGACTAGACTACAATGACCAGATAGAAGGACACCAATGTGTGCTTGTAAAACCCAAAAAATAGTTACGTTATTTTATTTAGGGTTTTGTAAATCTTAGAACGAACCATAAATAATATTTAATTAAATTAATTCATAAGAATCAATATCATATATTATTAATTATAACCTTTAGAGTACTGATACAATGGTATTTATAGATAATTTTAAATAAGTTTTATTTATTAAATTTTTGGGATTGGGAATCGTGAATGTAATTTAACACCCATTCCCACTAATTTTTTGGGATTGGGAATCGTGAATGCAATTTTTAACTTTTCGTTATCACATAAATGATTGGTAGTTAATATAGTCATATGTGATTACGTTCTTTTCTATAAAATTTAATATAGTGACTTCTCGAAATTCTACACTTATTCTTCTATATAAAAGAGAATTTTCTGGTTGTCAAATAAAATATCATCTTGACAGTTTGTGAGCACATTTTGTTCACAATGGAAAGGCTTTAGAGAAGTTTCATTCATATTAGGATCATGTGTCATAGTTGCAGGTGCTTCATCACAATTCGAAGTTCGTATAATTATTCAAAATGTTACATATTCCTATTTGGGATTCTTGGTTGGCCTAAGCCCACATTCGACCACCATGCACCAAGCACAATCGGGATCAAAGAATTGACTTAGTCCGACACGGGGCAGCACCTTCAAAATCCTTGAAAGATTAAATACCTACTCCTCTGCCGACAAGGGTGATGGGGTGCAGTGGCGTAAAATGACTTACTACGCACTTGTGATACCGATAGGGTGAGTCAATGGCAAATATCAGTAACTGTAGGCCATGGGCCACGTACTGTGCATGTGCGCATACTTGGGATTGTAGCTAGATGGGGTGGCCTCCCCTCCCAGCATATTAAGAGCTTGGCATAGGCTCATAATCACTAAAAGACTCAAATTCAGATGTTGTGGATATATTAACTTGTTTCTTGTAATTATATGATTTTGTGTTTTTATCACTAATGTGGAATTACCTCCATAGGTGTGACCATTATGGAAGGATGGGTAAAGTCGGGACAGCTAGAGGACTCTGTTATTAGGCTATTATTTTTTTTCTTATATGTTGTTATACTTCCCGATTGTTTGCATGGCATGAGATTTTAGTTTGGTTCTTGGGGTTTAGATTATTTCGAACATTTGTTATATTAAATTTTATGTCATGGGCTTATTTTAAAAAATCTAGAAAATTAATTTATGAGACACTTAGTTTCATATAGTAACACTTGGCTCGTGGCTCGGAATGGGCAGGTCGTTACAATGCTTATCTTGATGCTAGCCTTGCTTGAGAGTCTAGCACAAAAGTAGTATTCATGTGAGTCAAGGACGGCATGTTAGACACCATTGAAGAATGGACGAGACATATGTAAAACCTCAATACGAGCCTTCATAGGCTTGAGGGGAGATAGTGGTTTTTTAGGTCATTTGAGTTTAAAAGTACGTGACTAGTGTGGTATCGAGAAACACATGCCTACTATTAGCTGATTGGACTATAGCTACTTAGGAGCCGTCTCTTAGACTTGTCATTGATTGACTGCTCCATGGGTTGGCCACCTGTGGTGGAGTAAATAATGATTTTAGAGACATGTCCATTGACCTACTAATGTTTTTGGCCACCCATTATCCTACACAGAGATTTCATTACCATTGTGACTAGCTTGATTACCTTTACATCACCATAGACTAGAACAACATACCTACCTAGTAGGATCTCCTTAGCTTAGTACACTTCCCTAGTACACTTGATGTCAGACCCATATGTGAGGAAGAGATACCCACTAGTTAGAGTTCTACAGTAGTGTGAACAAACTTCTATGAGGGACCCATTATCTTTTTGTGTGACCCATAGATGTCAGATAGAGTAGAGTTTTCATTCAAGTTTTTCCACACTTACTCCTTCAGAGATACCAGTCCGACCACTAGTTACCCAGATAGTTGAGATGAACAGACATTGACTAGTGCACATGCCATAGACTAGATTCAAATCCCGCAGTGCCACACAGTGTATGCCTTCATACTCCTTATGACACACTATGCATGCACAGGTGTGCTCGCCATCTTTCATCGCATAGAGCTTTCCTTAATAGTTAGTGGTCATAGAGGTTGTTCTAGAGTCATAGTACGTAGTAGAGTTATATCAACTGTCCTTGTTCCCATATGAAACAGAGTGAGATACTCAACTTGGTATAAAGTCAGCTCGGACCCGGTAAGTGGTCCAATTCCTCGTGTGGGGACACTTGAGAGTTTACCTAGATTGGAGATAGTGAGTTGTACAGCTCATCAACCTACACGCTTACCTTGTGCCAGTGTCCACCATACAGTAGTAAGATTCATAGGACACCTTAGTATACCCGCAGGACCTGGAGTAGAGTGCCTTGAGGGTACACGTAGTCAACCTTTCACATCAATGAGGACCAAAGAAATGTAGGCAGATGTTAGCCTTTATATCTTGCACCCGACATAATTTTTCCAAATGTAGCTTAGACTAGTACCTTGCTTGACCAACAAAATAGGCCCTTAGGGATCGACATAGGCTTCCTTGATGAGGTCATTGCATTTCTGTGCCCATTATTGGTAGTGACCCTAGGAGTCAGTTCAGCCAGACGATTCGAGTATGTATGGTTATCTCCAGCTAGATTAGTAGAGTTTTAATGAGCTTCATCTGAGTTTGAGGGTCCTGCTTCTTGTTGGTTTGTTTGACAGTGTGCAACCAAATTTTGAGGAAGAGCTACCCTCCAGATCATAGTTTAGTGGCTTTAGTCTTGCCAACTTAGTGGCTTCTACAGTTGAGTCCTCCAATCACAGATAATGTGGAAAATCTAAGGGACAAAATTTTTATAATGAGAAGAGGTTGGAAAATCCAGCTTCAGGATAGGGTTTCACCTGTTTGTTATTTTGCTTGCTTTGAACCAATCTGGAGTCAGTTTGAGCTAGACCAGCTTTTAGATCATGACTATATGGCCCAGATGGCCATATTGGCATATTATGGACGATGAGCATACTTGATATACAGATGGTGGCTTCAATTATGCTACACTAGAGCATGATTTATTTGCGTATACATGAGGTATAGAAAATTTTTTTCCTTATGTTAGCCTAGGGTTTTAGAGCTAGATCTAGGCCATTACGACATTTAGTATCAGTTTTTGATTTGTCAGGGTACCTCATTTCCATGCATCATTGGGATTTTTGACAATCGGACTACCCCCGTGGGCCGAGCTTGATTTGAGTATGAAATCTTCATCTGATCGTGTTTAGGGTTTCAAAGTCCGTTTAGCTTTCTTGCCTCAATTTATGCTCGTAGAGTCACTTTTAGGATTCAAGTTGGTTTTGACTTTTTTCTGGCTCGATCGAAGATTTTCACCCAATATATATTCTATATACACTAGGTGGATCCCAATAGGCCCATGAGTTGTTGGACGTTCAGATTGTGCCACATGGCAAGATCTAGACAATCCATGTTTGTCCTTGCATTGTCCTTCAATTTTTGAGAGATTTTCCCACATTTCTGGATGATGTCCATCCCTAGTGTCATCGAGGTGGTCACTGCCGACGAGTCACCGGTCGTCATCTATCCACCGGACCGGTACGATCATGACCACCTCGCAGCCAGCTATCACTAGGACCCACCACCAACGTTGGCACCACCATGTTCGCTCCTGGCGGAGCATTCTTTTCTTCAATTTTTCACTGCCGCCATAGCTTTCGAGCCATTTTTTGGCACCAGTGAGCCCCCTTCAATCAGGCTGACCACAAAGATAGCTTTCCTTCCTCGAGCTTGACATTTTGAGACGAGCCCCGATATGACACCCTGATTGCGGTTCACCTAAGAATCAAATCAGAACTGTTACTGTCTAGTCGAAGCTTGTTTACAGTTGTCAGTGAGTAAGACTCAATTGATAAAATAGATCGAAACAACCCGTTTGGTGTCATTAGAATGAAAGACATTGTTAAATATGCATCAGAACACATCACATTTAAATAAAAGTAATAAAGAAAATAACTGCACTGAGTTCAAGTGTGTGTAGCCTTTATCTGTCCTCTCACCAAAGTTGACTTAGCATTGCAAGACCAATATATATAATATGAAAAATGTCAGTAACAAGTGTTACTTGTCCGAAAAGTAACTAGCAAATTGGCAAATAGGTATTCCATTACCCACGTATACTTAGGAAACTTTAGAATTGCCTCACACAGAGCAATAAGCAAATACACTTAAACAAGTGTCTGCTCGCTTGCACAGCTACTATTCATATCCATACATTCAACACTTACGCCCTCACATCCTCTATATTACACCCACCACGGTACTTGAGTGGCAAAAGGAAAGTTTAAGTTATGCCACAAATTCTGGAAATATGCTAGGGTACGCATTACCCACATACTCCACACTACCTCAAGGTTGAAGGAGTACTAGTGCGGTCCATACATATCTCTATACCGCTTATTCTCTTATTCGTGAAATTTGTAAAATGAGCATACATATATAATAGGTTTAGGGAAGAGCCTTGTATCATACAATTTCTACAGCTTCAGTTTGATAACCAACAAGAGACCTCATCCTTCTACTTTTATTAGACATGTGTAGAAAACATAGATAAATGGGCCAACATCGAAGGGATACGATAAAACGCCGCCCAAGCCATCCTACTTATAAAACATGGTTAAACTTGACAAATAGGTCCTACGGACTTGTGGTCCAAGTTCCAAGCGCATTGACACATCTACGACGAGCTTGGAATTCGTAACGTGCATTGAAACTCACTCCTAACTAAAATACTAATGTCTATATATGATGCATGCTCGTGCTTTACACTCATATCATCAATACATCCTAATAAAGAAAACAAC
>JAURVB010010171.1:0-20475 GCA_033002965.1 Piper betle | reverse complement strand
AATCAGTCGAGTCGACCAGCTAGGCCCACATTGTTGTGAAAAATGGCGGATCGTTACACGAAGGAACTAAAATACATCTCCTACGAAGGGGGTGATTAGATTTAAAATATCAGGGAAGTTGAAGCCAAGATTCATAGGACCGTTTCCAACCTCGATCGAGTTGGGAATTGTGCATATAGATTAGCATTGCCCCCAAGACTTGCTGGAGTACACAATGTTTTCCATGTGTGAATGCTAAAGAAGTATGTACGGGCTGAGGATCATATCATCACAAATTTTGAAGACTTAGAGCAACTATCAAATTTAACTTACGAAGAAAAGCCGTCTGCATCCTGGCAAAAGAAATAAAGACACTAAGGAACAAGGAAATTCCTTTAGTAAAAGTATTGTGGAAAAATTAGGGGTCAGAAGAACCTACATGGGAGACTGAACAAGAAATGGTAAGGAAACACCCTAGCCTATTTGTGGCATAGGAGTTTAATAATTGTAGCAGCATGAACCGATCCCAAAGAAATAAATACAGTTAATCATAATTGTTCTGTTGCTTGTTATGATATTTCGGGGACGAAATATTTCCAAGTTGGGGAGATTGTAAAGACCGGGGAAAAAAATTTTATTTTTTTATATATTCGACTCGGGCAGGGAAGGATTGAACGTTAGAGAATTAATATTAATTATATTATATTCTCTACCCGGTTAAGTCTACCTGGTTAAATATTTTATTCTTTACCCGGTTACCCGGTTAAAGGAATTAAATACGGGGGTTGGTGTTTCCACAAACCCTAGCCTTCATTCGCATTCTCTTCTCCTCTTCGTTGCCGGCGTGTCTTCTCCCTTGCTTAGGTATTCCTATCTCCCTCTTCTTAATTTTCTTGCATGCATATTTTCATTTGATAATAAGTTTTATAATCGTAAGGATTAAAAGTTTAAAATCAATAAGAAAACAAATATAATTTTACACGGGAGAAATGGCCGACGAGTTTCCCCTGTTTGGCGGGATGGGCAAGCACAGGCAAGCCCCGTCGGAAATCAGCGGCGATGACCATTCTAACGTCGGAAGATTATCCAACTCTCTTCGTCGATCAATATAGGGTTGATCTCGCGGCTGTGGATGCTGGCCTAGGGTGGTGAATAGACAAAAACAGGGACGGCGGTGGGTGAAGAAATCCGACCTTCCTAGGTGGCGACGGGTTCCAATATGGCCGGGGAAGGTAGATAGGTGGTCGAGGGTGACGAGGCGACCATCTAAATGAGGCAGCGACGCTCGCCGGCGGTGGAATCGCCGACGCGATCCCGCCTTTAGGAAGTTGATGCGGCGTCGCCACTACTATAAAACAGCCGGAGTTGGCCGAGGCGACACCGCGAAGGCATGGTAGGGCCGGTCGACAACAATTGACGGCGGTCGGAGCTGGTCGGTGGCGGCGGCGGCTGGTGCGCGTCTGGAGTCGGGAACAGAGCTTGCCCGGGAAGAAGAAGAAGAAGAAGGGCAGTGGCAATTCTGTAAATACTGGTTGACTCGATACCGACTCGAGTTAAAAATAATACAAACTCGTAATAAATCTTTAAAAATAATTATTTTAATTAGTTATAGGGCAAAGTTACTAAACTAATTAATTATTAGACGAAGTCGACATGGACATAAATAATAAAAAAATACAGTAATGAGAAACTGTCGATAATTAATCGGCGTAATAAAAACGATTAAATTAAATCGGACAGTTATAAATGATTAATAAATGAAGATGTTATCTTCACCATATTAAATTTAATACTACGTAAATAATGTGATTATTTTAATAACGAGTTAGTAATGTATAAAATAGGTTATTAAACTATAGTCGGGTAGCAATCACTCGCGTCGAACCTAAATAACATAATGGAAATAAATAAAGTTCAAAACTTTATAGAGTCAAATAATTTAAAATAATTGTATTAATAATATTTAAGAATGAAAATAATACAAATTATTTTAAATAATTTAATTGAACAACTTAATTAATTAAATTGTTGTAAGTAATAGTAGCGATTAAAAAAATTATAACCGAAGGAAAATATACTAATAATAGTAATTAAATATTTGGGTATAAGTTGAAAATTATTTTATTATTTGTTAGGTGTTAATTATGATCAAGATTATTAATGTAAAGTAGCATTTAAATGATTATGTCACATAAATAGTGAAATTTTAATATTGTTGAAATTTTAATCATTGGTCGCAGCTGCAAGTTCGAAATATCCAGGTCCGTATAATTATTTAAAATGTTGTATTTTCCCTTCTGCATAACTTGGTCAGCTTGAGCCCAGATTCGACCACCATGTACTTAGTGCAACCGGGATTAAGGAATTGACTCAGTCTGACACGGGTTATGCCCTTCATAATCAAATAATGGACATGATGGACTGACCCCTCAGCCAATAAATTAGACATGGGGGATTGGACTCGCCAGCAAATTATGGACATTGTGGATTGGACCCACTAGCTGATAATGGACATAGCGGATTGGACTCGCCAACTAGTAATCGACATGATGGACTGACCCATCAGCCAATAAATTTGACATGGCGGATTGCACACGCCAACCAATTATGGACATGGTGGATTGGACCCACCAGCCGCTAATGCACATTGCGGATTGGACTCGCCAGCCAATTACGGACATGGTGGACTAAATCATCAGCCAATAGATGGACATGGTGGACTAACCCATCAGCCAATAGATAGACATGGTGGATTGACCTATCAGCCAACTAAGGGACATGGTGGATTAGACTCACCAGCCGATAACGGACATGGCAGATTGGACTCGGCAGCCGGTAATGTACATGATGGACTGACCCATCACCCAATAGGTGGACATGGTAGACTAACCCATCAGCCAACTAATGGACATGCTGCACTAAACCATCAGCTAATAAATGGTCATGTTGGAATGGTCACAAGTGCCAATATTATAGATACTCATAGGGAGTTTATGGACTTGTTTTATTTAATTATACAGCTTAGTGGTTAATCACTAACGCAGAATTGCCTCCGCAGGTTAGCAGCTAGACCTAAAGACTAAGAGAGGACTTCTACCAACGCAGGTGGTGAACGGTTAATAAGCGGACTTCTCTTTTTACTTTTCTTGTGTTATAAATATAGCTATTGGAAACGGTCAAAGACTGTGGGATAATTTACTTCATACATTGTCATTTGAAAAATAAGTTCTTTTGAGTTAGAAATGCTAGACTTATTTGCCTTCATATTATACATGTAACCTTTTGAAGTAACACTCGGTCCGGTTAGGACTGGTTGTTATAGGGTTGGTTTTTGTTAAATTTTGAGATGGTGAGGGAAGCAACTAAAAAGGTGAAAATCATTCATCAAAGACTTAAGGCAGCTCAGGATCGACAAAAGAGTTATGCTGATACTCGAAGGAAGGACCTAGAGTTCCAAGTTGGGGAGTTTGTGTACCTAAAGACATCTCCTACGAAGGGGGTGATCAGATTTAAAAAATCAGGGAAGTTGAAGCTAAGATTCAATGGACCGTTTCCAATCCTGGATCGAGTTGGGAATTGTGCATATAGATTAGCATTGCCCCAAGCCTTGCTGGAGTACACAATGTTTTCCATGTGTGAATGCTAAAGAAGTATGTACAGGCTGAGGATCATATCATCACAAATTTTGAAGACATAGAGCTACAATCAAATTTAACTTACGAGGAAAAGCCGATCCGCATCCTGGCAAAAGAAATAAAGACACTAAGGAACAAGGAAATTCCTTTGGTAAATGTATTGTGGAAAAATCAGGGGTCAGAAGAAGCTACATGGGAGACTGAACAGGAAATGGTAAGGAAATACCGTAGCCTATTTGTGACTAGGAGTTTAATAATTGTGGTGGCATGAACCAATCCCAAAGAAATAAATAAAGTTAATCATAATTGTTCAGTTGCTTGTTATGATATTACGGGGACGAAATATTTCCAAGTTGGGGAGATTGTAAAGACCGTAGAAAAAAAAATTTGTTTATTTTATATATTCGACTCGGGTAGGGAAGGATCGAACGTTAGGGAATTAATATCAATTATATTATATTCTCTACCCGGTTAAGTCTACCCGGTTAAATATTTTATTCTTCACCCGGTTACCTGGTTAAAGGAATTAAATATGGGGGTTGGTGTTTCCACAAACCCTAGCCTTCATTCGCATTCTCTTCTCCTCTTCGTTGCCGGTGTGTCTTCTCCCTTGCTTAGGTATTCCTATCTCCTTTTTTTAATTTTCTTGCATGCATATTTTAATTTGATAATAAGTTTTATAATCATGAGGATTAAAAGTTTAAAATCAATAAGAAAACAAATATAATTTTACACGGGAGAAATTGCCGACGAGTTTCCCCTGTTCGGCGAGATGGGCAAGCACAGGCAAACCCCGTCGGGAATCAGCGGCGGCGACCGTTCTGATGTCGGAAGATTATCCAACTCTCTTCGTCGATCAGTATAGGGTTGATCTCGCAGCTGTGGATGCCAGCCTTGGGTGGTGAATAGACAAAAACAGGGGACGACAGTGAAAACAGGGGCGACGGTGGTGGGTGAAGAATTCCGGCCGTCCTCGGTGGTGACGGGTTCCAATATGGCCGGGGAAGGTAGATAGGTGGTCGAGGGTGACGAGGCGACCATCCAATTGAGGCGGCGACGCTCGCCGGCGGTAGAATCGCCGACACGAGCGCGCCGTTATGAAGGTGATGAGGGCGTCGCCACTGCTGGAAAACGGTCGGAGTTGGCCAGGGCGACGCCGCCAAGGCATGGCAGGGCTGGTCGGTGGTGGTGGCGGCGGCGGCTGGACCGCGCCTGGAGTCGGGAACAGAGCTCGCCAGAGGAAGAAGAAGGGCGGTGGCAATTCTGTAAATACTGGTTGACTCAATACCGACTCGAGTTAAAAATAATACAAACTCGTAATAAATCTTTAAAAATAATTATTTTAACTAGTTATAGGGCAAAGTTACTAAACTAATTAATTATTGGACGAAGTCGACATGGACATAAATAATAAAAAAATACAGTAATGAGAAACTGTCGATAATTAATCGGCGTAATAAAAACGATTAAATTAAATCAGACGGTTATAAATGATTAATAAATAAAGATGTTACCTTCACAATATTAAATTTAATACAAGGTAAAGAAAGTGATTATTTTAATAACGAGTCAGTAATGTAGAAAATAGGTTATTAAACTATAGTCGGGTAGCAATCACTCGCGTCGAACCTAAATAACATAATGGAAACAAATAAGGTTCAAAACTTTAGAGAGTCAAATAATTTAAAATAATTGTATTAATAATATTTATGAATTAAAATAATACAAATTATTTTAAATAAATTAATTGAACAACTTAATTAATTAAATTGTTGTAAGTAATAGTAGCGATTAAAAAAATTATAACGGAAGGAAAATATACTAATAATAGTAATTAAATATTTGGGTATAAGTTGAAAATTATTTTATTATTTGTTAGGTGTTAATTATGATCTAGATTATTAATGTAAAGTATGATTTAAATGATTATGTCACATAAATAGTGAAATTTTAATATTGTTGAAATTTAATATTGATATATATATGTATATATATTTGTCATTTAGTTGCATGCATTTTACTCGATTAAAATTATACTTATGTATAATTTTTGTAACGTCTCGGCCCAAAGTGCAACGTAATGGGCTAAGTCATTTCTTTAAAATGGGTACCCCGAAAGTTAAAGATCTCTTGTCCATTCCCACTTATAAAAAAGATCTTCTCCCACTAGATATTAGATGTACGACTAAGTTGAGGGATCTCACAATCCACCCACCTTAAGAAATTTCATCCCCAAAATGCATATACTTGACCCGTTGCTAGCCCCAGCTCACGACCTTTCTGGCCCGTGACCGGCAGCCTAGCCAACGTTCTTAATCCAGCCCACCATCAACATGGAACCAGGTCGGCTCTGATACCATTTGTAACAATCCGGCCCAAAGTGCAACGTAATGGGCCTAAGTCTTTTCTTTAAAATAGTTAACCCAAGTTAAAAATCTCTAGTCCATTCCCACTTATAAACAAGATCTTTGCCCAGTTAGGTATTAGATGTAGGACTAAGTTGAGGGATCTCACAATTTTATGCCCCCGTTCAGATTAAGATCATTGGTCGCAGCTGCAAGTTCGAAATATCTAGGTCTGTATAATTATTTAAAATGTTGTATTTTCCCTTGTGGATAACCTTGTCAGCCTGAGCCCAGATTCGACCACCATGCACTGAGTGCAACCGGGGTCAAGGAATTCACTCAGTCTGACACGGGCTATGCCCTTCATAATCAAATAATGGACATGATGGACTGACCCATCAGCCAATAAATTGGACATGGCGGATTGGACCCGCTAGCCAATTACGTACATTGTGGATTGGACCCACCAGCCGGTAATGGACATGGCGGATTGGACTCGCCAACTGGTAATGGACATTATGGACTGACCCATCAGCCAATAAATTAGACATGGCAGACTAGACTCGCCAGCCAATTACGGACATGGTGGACTAACCCATCAGCCAATAGATGGACATGGTGGACTGAACCATCAGCTAATAAATGGTCATGTTGGAATGGTCACAAGTTCAAATATTATAGATAATGATAGGGAGTTTATCGACTTGTTTTATTTAATTATATGGCTTAGCAGTTAATTACCAACGTAAAATTGCCTCTGCAGGTTAGCAGCTGGACCTAAAGACCAAGAGAGGATAGGGTGGTTTTTCTACCATCGCAGGTGGTGAACGGTAATAAGCGGACTTCTCTTTTTACTTTTCTTGTGTTATAAATGTGGCTATGGGAAACGGTCAAATACTGTGGGATAATTTACTTCATACATTTTCATTCGAAAAGTAAGTTCTTTTGAGTTAGAAATGCTAGACTTATTTGCCTTCATATTATACATGTAACCTTTTAAGTAACAGTCGGTCCGGTTAGGACTGGTTGTTATAGGGTTGGTTTTTGTTAAATTTTGAGTAACACCTAGCCAGCAAGGCCCACAATATTGTGAAAAATGGCGGGTCTTTACATCGTTCCGCTGGGTTAATAGCTACCACCTCAGCTGACATAGCCCAAAGTCTAGCTAGCTGTTAACCTTTGTCCACCTTACCTTTCCAACTCAATGCATCGGCTACAACATTCGTTTTTCCTGGATGGGATAAAATTTGGAAATCATAGTCCTTTAAGTATTCTATCCACTGCCTCTGTCAAAGGTTAAGGTCATTTTGGGTGAAGATATACTTCAAACTTTGGTGGTCGGTGAAAACCTCGAACTGAGATTCGTAGAAATAGTGTCTCCAAATCGTGGGTTGCATAATTTTGCTCGTGAATGTTCAATTGGGGAGAGACGTAAGCCACCACCTTACCATCTTGTATAACGACAGATCCTAACCCCACTAGAGATGCATCACTGAAGACCACGAATCCTTCATTGCCATTTGGTATAATCAAAACTGATACAGTAGTTAAACTCTTCTTCAAAGATTGGAAACTCTCCTCACACTTGTTACTCCATTCGAACTTGACCCCCTTGCGTGTATGCTTAGTCATTGGCGATGCCACCAAGGAGAAATCTTTAATGAACTTCCAATAGTAACCTGCTAGTCTAAGGAAACTTCAGATGTCTGTGACTGACTTGGGTTGTGGCCAATCAGTAACTGCTCTCACTTTTGATGGATCCACTGCGACCCCTGCCTTTGAGAGAACATGTCCGAGGAAATTCACCTCCTTCAGCCAAAAGTCACACTTTGATAACTTGGCGAACAATTGATTCTCCCTCAAAACTTGAAGAGCAATGGACAAGTGTTTCCCATGGTCCTCTTCATCATTTAAATAGACCAGAATGTAATCCACAAAAACAATAATAAACTTATCCAAGTATTTGTGGAACACCTGTTCATAAGTGACATAAAGGCCGTTGGTGCATTTGTGAGACCAAAAGGCATAACTAGAAACTCATAATGTCCATATCAAGTCGGAAAGCCATTTTCTGTATGTCAGATTCCTTCACCCGCAGTTGATCATATCCGAACCGCAAGTCAATTTTTGAGAATATTTCGGCTATTTTCAACTGATCAAATAAATCATCAATCCTCGGTAAGGGGTGCCGATTCTTGACTGTCACTTGATTGAGCTGGCGATAGTCAATACACAATCAAAGTGAGCCATCCTTCTTCTTTACGAAAAGAACAGGGCCTCCCCAGGGTGAAGTACTTGGTCGGATGAAGCCAGCCTGCAACAACTCTTCTAATTGACACTTTAACTCCTTGATTTCCGCTGGAGCCATGCGGTATGGTGCTTTAGAAATTGGTGATACTCCAGGTGCTAGGTCAATGACAAACTCCATTGCCCGCTTAGGAGGTAACCTTGGAAGTTCACCTGGAAATACGTCCCGAAATTCAGCTACCACCTGAATTATCGACAACTCTTTGGGTTTGGACTCAGACTCCTCTAGAGTTGCCGAAAGGGCTTACAACCCTCACCAAACCACTCAGTTGGCCCACTAACTGACACAATACAAGAGGATGGATCATTCCATGACCCTTGGAAAATGACCCCCATCCCACAATTACAAGGTTTCGTCAACACTCTCCTCCCTTTACAGTCGAGAAAAGCCTGGTGCAGACAACCAATCCAATCCCAATAGTACATCAAAGCCTATTATCCCATAGACAATGAAATTCCATACATAGGGTTTCCCTTTTATATCCAAGGATATGTTAGTCACTCCTAACGTTGTGACTTCCCCGTCTCCCGTTGCAGTAGTGACCTTATAAGTCTTGGGTAATGTAGGAGTTTGGAGTCCTAAACTCTTAACTAATCGGGATGATAGGAACGAATGTGTACACCCCGAGTCAAATAAAACATCCACACTAACATTTTGAATCAGAATTTTACCTCGAACTGTGTGGTCCTCATTCTCAGCGTCCTCGATTTCGACCTCATAAAGTTTTGCCTTCCCTTTGTCCACCGATTTTGCTGGTGCAGGGTACCGATTAGGAATTGGTGTCTTCTCCTTTTCAGGCTGCTCCTGTTATTGCTTCAAGGGCTGATGACACTTCCTTTTACGGTTCCCATCGACATTCTGTTGATAGTTCTGCTGCTGGTGTTCTGCAGACCGTTTTTGCTACTACCCTAGTTGGCATTCTTATGTGGCATAGTAGCCTTCCCCTGTTTCTATGCACGGACATAGTCGTACACCAAATCATGAGTAGTGGCTGCCTCAATCACTTCGGTTATAGTGCCTCTTGGCGCCGTAGCAACCCTACTCCTCAATTATGGCTTCAACCCCCAAAAAATTTGTCTGCTCTGGCTCGGGTAGTTGCCAGACTCCCAGGTGCAAATCTCTCCATTTGCAAGAAATTTTTTGCATACTCTCGGACTGAATCATCCATCTGAGTTAGAGTGGCAAATTCCAGTACTTTCTTCTGGTCAATAGACTCAGGAAAATATTGTCCATTGAAAAGTGTTGCAAATTCCGCCCAAGGAATGGACGAAATCTCCCGTTGATGGAACGCAGTCTTCTCCATGGACTTCCACCAATAAGATGCTTCCTCCTCAAGCATGGATGTCGGCAACCTCACTAGATGGCGATGAGACACAGAGAGAGCTCTAAATGCTTTCTCAGTAATGTCCATCCAGCTCTCGGCCTTCATTGGATTAGTCCCTCCAATAAATACCTCATCTCCGTTCTTCCTAAATTTTTCTACAGTGTATCAATCACTGTCATCCCCAACTGGCAGTACCACTTGTCGGACTACAGGTGGCACTGGGTTTGGAAGTTTCCCTCACTCGCCCGGGTCAGCTATCCCTACCCACTCTTGGGCGCTCCCCTAATCCCCATTTGGGTGCTACTAGGACCCGCAGCCAAACTTGGAGCTCTATTCCCAATTACCTATCCCCGTAATCGCTGCGCTATGTTCTTAACCACAGAACTGGTATTATCTGAAGCCTGCACTAGTCCCTGTATGGCCATCAAAATTTGGCCTAACGCACTCTCCACGTTCGTGTCCGACTGCGCAACATGGTTCGACTTCCTTCGGGTGCTTGCCATCTAAAATTTATTCCGTAATGGTTCATTAAATTTTTTTTTGCCAATGATTACTTAGGTTTGTTAGTGAGTCCACTAATTCACTGGTGGACTCTTCAACAAGGTACTTGAGTCATAAGATGTGAGCTTTTGGGAAACCAAGCTCCGATACCACGTGTAACGACCCGCCATTTTTCATAACATTGTGGGCCTAGCTGGCTAGGTGTTACTCACAATTTAGTAAATATGTCTAGCATTTCTAACAAACACATTTATAAAGATCCCACAGTCTTAGACCGTTTCCTAGTAGCCACACTAATTTCTCAAATAAATAAAAAGGGAGTCCCCATATTTATTTTGCTCCATGCTCTAGTTGTCAATCACCTAATTTTGTATTTGCACACCTGCGGAGGCAATTCCGCATTAGTGATTACAACACTAAGTAGTATAATATATAAAATAAGTCAAGTACATTCCACTATTTCCCTATGCTCATTTTATTATGTGGTGGAGTGATTCCACTATACTCCAAAATAATGCGGAGGATGTATCCGTTGTGATCTGCACACCCCTGCCGTAGCCCTTTTGTGGGGAGGCTACCACTACCATCTCTAGTGCCAGTGCCTCACACACCCCGGCCATAGCCTTTTTGTGGGGAAGTTATCACTGCACTTAGGTGATTGCTATGCCCCGTTTGTGGGGAAGCTCTTACTACCAATTCTAGTGCTAGTGCCTCACACACCTCGGCCGTAGCATTTTTTATGGGGAGGTCTGCACTCCAGTGCCAGTGCCTTACACACCCCGGCCATACCCTTTTTATGGGGAGGCTATCACTGCACTAAGGTGATTGCTACGCCCCGTTTGTGGGGAAGCACTCATTGCCAACTCTAGTGCCCATGCCTCACACACCCCGGTCGTAGCCTTTTTATGGGGAGGCTATCACTGCACTCTAGTGCGATGGAGGAATCATTGTGCCTCGCTCACCCCGGTCGTAGCCTTTTTGTGGGGCGGCTATCACTACTCCAAAACAATGTCGATACATTACACAATTTATGCACATAATACGACCCCGTGTCGGACTAAGTCAATTCTTTGTCCCCGGTTCCACTCGGTGCATGGTGGTCGAATCTAGGCTCAGGCCGACCTAGGCTACCAACAAGGAAAGTATGATGTTCTACTTACTATACGTACCTGACTTGTGATTTTGTCTAACTATGATCTGCTAACCCTAATCTGAATGGGGGCATAAAATTATACATTAGTATAATTTTATTTGCATGAACCTACATGCAACTACATGACTAATATACTATCAATTTTTAAATGATGTAATTAGTTCATGTTAGTCTTCCTAACTAATTAAATTTTTAGCAATTCTGATCATAATTAATTATTAATTATCCCCATCCAAATCCCCATTAACTAGTTGATAATTTAATTATTAACATGTCCCATACTTAATTCTTTTGTATTTACCTTACATTCTAACTCGACCGCATCGAGTTCTCCTATATTTACCTGGTTGCCATTCTACTTTAACAATTCATTTAACGCCCCCAATGCTCCCAGCTTTATTGTAGTCAACCAGCGTAAGCCAGTATTTTCACCGTGCATGGTGACCAACCAGTAACGTAGCGGCTTGCATTCGCTGCTATGGTGTCTCCAACTTGGCCACCACATGGCAACCCTCAACCAATCCTTGGCGACCCCATTCCGGCCACCCAATCAGCAACCCAACCTGACCATGGTGACTCCATGTCGGTCACATAATCAGCCCATGACCCATGACAACTACCCTAGTCGGCCACATAAACAGCACCCGACCAGACCCATGGCAGCTCCCCTTGCACCACCATGACGACGACCCTCTAGCACCACCACGGCGGTGTCCCCGACCAGCTTGGCTGCACCACCACACCAACACCGACTTGTTCTCCCCTCGGATTTGAGACCTGCGTGCCTCCTCGACGGTCTGTTTTGGCCCTCCAAGGTGACTCCAAACTTTAGGTATACAATACCAGATTTAACCAAACTATAGGTATACAATACAAGATCACGGTTTCAGATCTAGGCGAAAGTTATAGACTTTCATCAAATGTCAAAACAAATAAGAAGATTAAATAACAACATATTCAAAAGAAAAATAAATCACCACAGATTCCACGACGGAAATATGTACTTTTAAGTATAGTTGACGTACAAGTACGTCAACTTACAACCAAGTTTAATAGTAAATTCAGGAAAACTTTGGCCGACAACAATGTTGGGAAAACTCAATAGGTGGAAAGAAAAAAGTAATATGATTTGGAATTCAGGGGAAATAGATGTGTTTATATGACAATGTTTTTCATAGAAAATTGAGAAGAGATGGAAATGAAAAGACAATGAATATTGGTATAAGGAATTAAGGAGGTGTACATAAATACATGTACAATTAATAGATAAGACCCACCATGTGGTATGGTTTATTAATGTGACATGACTCATGACATCTTTATTGCTCTAATTAAATTGTACTTACTCAGATTTTATGACTTTTATAACCATACAACACAAAAGAAATCGTTAAATGAGTATTAAATTATACTAGTCACATACATAAAGTAGAAGACTATTAGGAAGTGGTGTGACAGGAAGCCAAAGGCCATGTTGACTTGGGTATTTGATAACATCTCAACACTAAATGGATAACTAAAACGCGTAATCAGCCCCGATTAACTACTTCTAAACACAATGCATGCAAAACAAAACCACACCAACAAGCACCCACAATCCAAAAGCCTTCTAAACCTAGGCACGAGCAACACCAACTCTCCTTAGAACCAAGAGCCAAAATTCAAACAAAACTAAATCATCAAATAAAAGGGCATGGATTTTTCCTATGAATTGAGAACAACCCTCAAAATACAAACACAATATAGAACAAGCAACAAAGAAAATACCTTAATTCAAAGCCAAATCGTCAAACAAGCCAAGATGACTCTTCTACAAATCATCATCCAATTCTTAGGTGGATTCTTCAACACCTTCATAGCTCTACTATATCTGAACTAATTTCACTACCTTATTGTGAAGGTTTTTTTCCTGACAATCAAGAATATGCAATGCTTGCTCCTTATAAGACTAGTTTGCCTGTAGCTCAATCTCATTATAACTGCTAATATAAAATATACCTCCTAAGCATAGAAATATAAAATACTGGATGAAGTCCTAATAAATATTGAGGCAAAGCCAACCCATAAGGTACCTCACCAACCGACTTCAAAATAGGAAATGGTCCACTGTACCTCTGGCAAAGCATCTACTCAAATCTCATGTTTCCTTTTAAAGGTGACACCTTAAGGAACAAAAGGTCATAAACCTTAAATTTGAGTTCTCAACATCTCAAATCAGCACAGGACTTTTGTTTATCGTGAGCTGCTTTCATTCTTTTCCTTATCTGGGCTACAACTTCTTAAGATTGTCGAACCATATCTGGTTCAACCACCATACATTCACTACCCTCAATCTAACAAAATGGTAATTTGCAAGATCTTCCATACAAAGTCTCAAACGGTGTCATACCAATGCTTGCCTACTAACTATTGTTGTAGGAAAACTCTATAAAGGTAGGTGTTCTTCCTAACTACCATCAAAATCTCATGTGTATTCTCTAACTAAATCCTCTTAAGTCTTAATAATAAGTTCAAATTGTCCATTAGTTTGTGAATTAAAAGCAACACTGAAAGACCGTAAAGATTGTAAAATAAAATTAAAAAATAAAAAAATAAAAAATTAAGTTGTTTAAAAATCTTTGACTTGGTCTAGGAAGGATAGAATGTTGGAGATTTATTATTATTATTATTTAGTTAAGACAGGAGAGTTTAAGGGAGTTGGGCAGCCTCTCTACCTGGTTAAATTCTGATGTTGGGGTGTTTTCCCATACTCTAGCCGTCATTTTCTTGTTGGGGTAGTTTTCCCATACCCTAGCCATCTTCTTCTCCTCTTCCTTACCGGAGCCAGCTTCCTCGTTATTTGGGTATCCTCCCTATCTCCCTATTCTTAGTTTCCATGCATGCATATTTTGAAATGTATAGATGAATGATAGTTGATAAAAACTGTTGCGGTTTCTATTCCTCTTGGATTTGTGTTTTGGGTTGTTTGTTCTTCTCTGTTGGAGGATCGTCGCTGGTAGTAGTGATGCATGGGATAATGGGCAACGCTGTGGGGGATAGTTTCATGTTTGGGATTGTTCTTCAGGTTCTTGTCAAATTAGGCATACATATCAGTTTATTGGCCAAGGCTCACGCCATGCATGCTCACAACACTTGGCCTTGATGGTGTGGGTTATTGTGCAGGGAGAAGGGAAGCTTTCCTAGCGGTGCTGCTGGCGAGGCGTCATGCATTTTGATGCAGGATGATGTTCACCTTGGATAGCTACTGTAAAGCATGAACTTTAGGCTTCCTCTTTGGCTGTTTTTATTTTGTTGTTGACGCTTTGTTGGGATGCTCTATGTTACGGGGTTTAGCTCGTGGGACAGACGAGAGCTAGGGTTTGGCAGTAGTTCCTAGAATTCCCGCGTCCAAGTCGGGTAGGGTGCTATCTGAGTGGTGAACAATCTACCGAGCATGATTCCGTGTTAGTGTGAAGTGCATCGTGGTGCATGGGGTCTATCGGGCGAGTTGCTGTACCGGGCGAGATATCGGGCAGTACCGATAGCAGTTGGGTAGCGGACATGATCGGTAACGAGTACCGAGCACCGCTACCGTGTGCTGAGCGTGGTGCGGGTTCTAGGTGCGTGACGGGTCAGGCGCAGCCGGGACGTTCTACCGAGCATCATGTGCGGATAGAAGTTGCGGGTTCCGGATGCGTAGGGTGCTAGTGACCGAGCACCACTGACCGAGTGTGCTGGGCGCCAGGGCCGGGTACTACCGTGCGACATGCGGTAGTCGCGGGTGCGCAGGTGTGCGGGTGACCGAGCCAAGCTGCGGTAGGGGTTATCGTGCACGCGCATGGGTGCTGTGGAACAGACGGACCAGAGTTCGGTATTGGGGTTGCTGGGTCGAGCCAGGCGACCGTGCCACATCCAGGAAGTTGATGAGGCATTTGCGCCACACCCAAGGGTGGGTCTTTCTGGTAATTCTGCTGGAACACCAAGGGGGTCGATGACAAGGCTTGGAGTATGGGAGCCGTTGATCAGGACTTCAATGGTGAGGATGCAAGCTGATGAGGTGTCACACTAAGGCCGGGATGTCTATATAAGGAGGTGCCATCCTTGTGTAGAGATCAGACAAGAGGAGAACAACATGTGAAGAGTGTGTGAGTGATCTTGGTGGAGGAGAGAAACTTGGCCGGGCAAGGGGATGCCTTGGGGTTACTGCAGTCAGGCCGAGGGGCGGTCTGGAACTTCAAGGGGGACTACCGGGGTAGTCGACGTCTGCCTTTAGGGTCAAGGCTCGCATACCAGTTGTTTGGCAACCCTGCGCGGTGAGCCGAGGGTTGGGTGAAGTCCTGTCGAGTGAGGGTTGAGAGGCACGGTCGTGGGGTTTACATGTCCACGATCGGCAAGTAGTCTAGGGTGTAGACACTTGTATATCCTGTATTCATACTAGTGGAATAGAAGTTAGGACGAGTTCCTGTAATTCTTGTGGTGTATGCGTCGTGTTTGGACACCGGGGTTAGACCTGTGATTCCGAGGTCTATCGGTACTGAGAAGGGTGATCGATACGTGGGACGCGTAGTCACTGAAGCTTGGTGATTGGTTGGTGTGTGTGTTCGGTACAATCGCTGGTAGCCGGATACCAGTACTAGTGGCGCTTGTAGCTGGGCGCGGTACCGGGATTGGGTTCGTGCGGTATTCGCAAGTGTGCGGTCCGAGGCCGCTGTGCACCACAGCACATTGGTGGGTGCGGAGGTGGTGTTGGCTGGTGTTTCCAGGGAGGGAAACACGCCGCACGGAGGTAGTTAGGGCGAAAAATTTGAACCCCTAAACTGACCCCTGTGACACTCTATATGGTTGTTCAATTGGATTGCTGGGGAAGGTTGCAGTTAGTGAAGGCATCGTGATCTTGCACTGCTGGTTTTATGTTGATCGTGACATCATATATTGTAGTTTTGTTCAGCATATTGTGAGTGCTACAGCAATTTTATGCCGTGGAATTGTATGCAGTTGGCCATGGAACTAAATGATGAAGCTAAACCTTTTCTTTGAAGTGCTGTCTTGTAATTATTTAACCTTGTTGTATGATTTTGTAAAGGATTTCCATACATATTTTCTTTCTTGGTCACTCTGTCTTTATTTTATTTTATTTTTTCATATTTATTTATTTTTCTTCTCTGTGCGTTGATGTTTTGTGGACTAAATAAAGCTATATTTAGCATTTATGAGTAATATAAATTTATTCATCAATACATGTTGGAATAAATTTATGGTTTATATATATATATAATATAGAAATTGTTATTATCAATTAATTAATGAATTATATATTAAATTATTTATACAATGGTTATGATAAATTTAGATTGTTATATAAATGTTCTTTGTTGATCTAAGTAGTTAATACATGAATGTAAAGACCGTAAAAAAAAATGGACGCGGACGCGATTTGGGAAGGACCGAACGTGTTATATTCTTTACCCAGTTAATTATTTACCCATATTATTATTTACCCGGTTAAATGAAATACGGGTATAGGGGTGTTTTCACATACCCTAACTATCATTTTCATTTTTATAAATTTGAAAGGGGACGTCATTTTTCACACACGGGTGTAAGGCCGTATTCCTCACCTTATCTGCATAGTTCTCTCTTCCTTACGAGAGCTTCTTCCTTTCTTTGATATCCTTCTTATCTCCCTATTGTTAGTTTGCATGCATGTTCTTTTTAATTGATAGTAAGCTTGTTAATCATGTAACAAATCAACAAGAAAGAAAAGAACAAAACTAAACTGGAAAATTGAAATCCCGTCCATGGATGACGGGTGCAAATTGTTGGCGAGATGGGCAACCGGGTTAACAGCTACAACCTCAGCTGACATAGCCCAAAGTCTAGTTAGTTGTTGACCCTTGTCCACCTTGCCCTTCCGACTCAACGCGTCGGCTACAACGTTCGCTTTTCCCGGATGGTATAAAATTTGGAAATCATAGTCCTTCAAGTATTCTATCCACCGCCTCTAACGAAGGTTAAGGTCATTCTGGGTGAACATATACTTCAAACTTTAGTGGTCGGTGAAAACCTCGAACTGAGCTCCGTACAAATAGTGTCTCCAAATTTTCAGAGCAAACACAACTGCTGCCAGTTCCAAGTCATGGGTTGCATAATTTTGCCCATGAATCTTCAATTGGAAGAGGCATAAGACACCACCTTACCATCGTGGATAAGGACATATCCTAACCCCACTAGAGATGCATCATTAAAGACCACGAGTCCTTCGTTGCCATTTGGTATAGTCAAAACTGGTGCAGTAGTTAAACTCTTCTTCAAAGATTGGAAACACTCCTCACACTTGTTACTCTATTTGAACTTAACTCCTTTGCATGTAAGCTTAGTCATTGGCAATGCCACTAAGGAGAAATCTTTAACGAACTTCCGATAGTAACCTACTAGTCCAAGGAAACTTTGGATATGAGTGACTGACTTGGGTTGTGGCCAATCAATAACTGCTCTCACTTTTGATGGATCCACTACGACCCCTGCCTTTGAGACAACATGTCCGAGGAAATTCACCTCCTTCTGCCAAAAGTCACACTTTGATAACTTGGCGAACAATTGATTCTCCCTCAAAACTTGAAGAGCAATGGACAAGTGTTTCCCATGGTCCTCCTCATTATTTGAATACACCAGAATGTCATCCACAAACACTATAATAAACTTATCTAAGTATTCGTGGAACACCGTGTTCATAAGTGACATAAAGGCCGCTGGTGCATTTGTGAGACCAAAAGGCATAACAAGAAACTCATAATGTCTATATCGAGTTCAGAAAGCTATTTTCGGTATGTCAGATTCCTTCACCCGTAGTTGATGATATCCAGACTGCAAGTCTATTTTTGAGAATATTCCTGCTGTTTTCAACTGATCAAATAAATCATCAATCCTCAGTAAGGGGTACCGATTCTTGACTGTCACTTGATTGAGCTGGCGATAGTCAATACACAATCGAAGTGAGCCATCCTTCTTCTTTATGAAAAGAACAAGGGCTCCCCAGGGTGAAGTACTTGGTCGGATAAGGCCTGCCTGCAACAGCTCTTCTAATTGACTCTTTAACTCCTGGAGTTCCGCTGGAGCCATGCTGTATGATGCTTTAGAAATTGGTGATACTCCAGGTGCTATGTCAATGACAAACTCCACTGCCTGCTTAGGAGGTAACCCTGGAAGTTCACCTGGAAATACGTCTGGAAATTCTGCTACCACTGGAATTATGGATAACTCTTTGGGTTTCGACTCAAACTCCTCTAGAGTTGCCAAAAAGGCTTTACAACCCTCACCAAACCACTTAGTTACCTCACTAACAGACACAATACAAGAGGATGGATCATTCCATGACCCTTGGAAAATGACCCCCATCCCACAATTACAAGGCTTCGTCATCACTCTCCTCCCTTTCCAGTCGGGAAAAGCCTGGTTTGCTGACAACCAGTCTATTCTCAGTAGTACATCAAACCTATTATCCCATAGATAATGAAATTCCATACATAGGGTTTCCCTTGTATATCCAAGGATAGGTTTGTCACTTCTAACGTTGTGCCTTCCCCATCTCCCGTTGTAGTAGTGACCTTATAAGTCTTGGGTAATGTAGATGTTTGGAGTCCTAAAATCTTAACTAATTGGGATAATAGGAAAGAATGTGTACACCCTGAGTCAAATAAAATATCCACATTGAGTCAATTCTTTGACCCTGATTGCACTCGGTGCATGGTGGTCGAATCTGGGCTCAGGCTGACCAAGGCTACGAACAAGGAAAATACGATGTAGTACATATTATACGTACCTGATTTATGATTTCGTCTGACTATGACCCGTGAACCCTAATCTGAATGAGGGCATAAAATTATAATCATTATAATTTTATTTTGCATGAACCTACATGCAACTTACATGACTAATATACTATCAATTTTAAATGATGTAATTAGTTCATGTTAGTCTTCATTCCTTATTAAATTTTCAGCAATTCTAATTATAATTAATTATTAATAATCCCCATCGAAATCACCATTATCTAATTGATAATTTAATTATTAACATGTCCCATAGTTAATTCTTTTGTATTTACCTTATATTCTAACTCAACCGCATCGAGTTCTCCTATATTTACCTGGTTGCCATTTTATTTTAACAATTCATTTAACGACCCCAAAGCTTCAAGGTTTATTGTAGTCAACCCGTGAAAGCCGGTATTTGCATCATGCATGGCGACCAACCAGTAACATGGCGGCCTCCATTTGCTGCCATGGCGTCTCCAACTTGGCAACCCTCAACCAGTCCTTGGCAACCCCATTCTGGCCAACCAATCAGCAACCCCGACCTGACCTTGGTGACTCCATGTCGATCACATAATCAGCCCATGACCCATGGCGTCTACCTTAGTCGGCACATAAACCGCACCCGACAAGATCCATGACGACTACTCTAGTCGGCCACATAAAGAGCACCCGACCAGCATGTCTTCTTTTCCTTCCACCCAATTTCAGACCCCATCTTCTATCTACCCCACTGATACGATTGGAAAACCCCAAAGATCCAATTTTTAACCGCTGCTATCTCATGAAACTCGGATTACACCTTATATGGGGACCTTAATTTCACCATTAATGGTGTCCGACCATCAAGGTGACGACCAGCACCACCCCAGGTGACGACCAGTCTGCACTTCCATGGCGGATCCACGTCTGGCCAGCAACACCACCCATGGCAACACTGACCTGTTCTCCCCTCGGATTTCAAACCTGCGTGCCTCCTCAACGGTCTGTTTTGGCCCTCCAAGGTGACTCCATCCAGCCAGCATCACCGTCGGGAGCAATTCCCATCTCCAGCACGTCAACCCCGCACCACGAAAGGAAACATGGTGTGATTGCTGCTGGAAAACAGTAGGACATCCTCCTGTTTTTCTTCTTCCCTTGTTGATTTCTCATTTAATTCTTATGTTTATCATGTTTTTGCTTTATGCAACATGTGTATGCATGCAACAAAAGAAAAAGAAAGGAAAGAAAATTACCCGAGCGAAGGAGGAAATCCGATGTTTGTGTAAAGACCCGGAAAATATATATATATATATATATATATTTGACGCGGTGGGATCGAACGTTGGTATCCATGAATTTGTTTAAATTATTTACCCGCTACCCAGTTAATTATTAATTACCTGGTCAAGTGGAAAGTATTAGTTAACCGGTTAAGTATTTTTACCCAGTTAAGTAAAC
>JAURVB010010170.1:0-34491 GCA_033002965.1 Piper betle | reverse complement strand
GGACGATCTCTACAAGAGACCCGAAGCCACTCCCCTGCAGTTCCTGCAAATCACGATGCACGCCGAACACGAATACCAGCACCCAAATTGCCCAGTGCACGATATCGTTCGGTACCGATAGATAATTCTCAAAACATCCACAATAGCAAACCAAGCAAGTAGTATGTAGCGACTCTGATCGATCACCCAATGTCGATCCTTGACACCAATCCCCTGATCGGTATCGCAGCAAGTTCCCGGAATCAAAGAACGCCGCTAGTACCCAAAATCAGACGCCAACACCACAATTACGGAACCCCGGTTCCAACCTTGAATTAAACACAAAACAAGGATACAGCAATCACCCCTATGATCGCTTACACCATGGACATGCAAACCCCACGGTGTTCAACTCTTCCCCTGAAGAGTAGCGAGAACTAGAGCACCCACACTCACAATCGTCCTCACAAATCACAACCCCGAGCAGCCACCCACGACCTACTCGTTTACATGCAAAACCCTCAACCAAGTAATGCAAACTAGGTTATGAGAAGAACTACGTCGTACCTCCAATCACAGCACCACGACCAGCAACTCTATGCCGTCGAACTCGTGAAGAATCAACTCCCGGAATTGATCTGCAGCACTCCACGACTTTGCTTGATGAGGTTTCTTTCTTCTCCACAAGAAAGACCACGACGCTCCACCAAGACCCTTCTCAGCAGTTCTTCCTTCTTCTTTCCTCACGTTGGCTTCCTCCTTATAAAGGAGTCTCCACGTTGTTGCAATTCAGTTCCAAGATAAACTGCAATCTGAGCATAATCTTTTCCCAAAAGATTATCTCCAAGATCTTCCACGAACCTGGACTTCCTTGACGTCTCAATTCAATCCAGCCCTGGGCGTGCTTATCTCCAATTCAGTTGCAATCTTATCTCCAAGATTCCGATCAAGATCCATCTCTATCTCTATCGGCAAACAAAGTCCAGCGCTGGTAGTTAGTTACAACCACCACACGTCCAACCCCCTGGCTCGACCCAAGTCTTCGGCTCGACCAAACCAGCAAACCTCGTGCACGTCCCAGACGCACCACCGATAACCCCTGCTACCGATAAACCTCTAGTACCGATCAACTCCATCCATCGATCATGCTGGTGCAGCCAGACCCATCGCTACCGATCACGTGCTCGATCACGGCTCGTGCGTGCTCGTCTAGCGCAACGTCTCGATCACGCTCGGTCATGGCTCGATCATAAACCCCGCTAGCGCCCAATGCTCGAGCACGCTGCACCGATGTCTCGGCAGCGCTCGATCATGCTCGTTCACGCCAACTCCTCGCTAGCGCACAATGCTCGAGCACGCTGCACCGATGTCTCGGCAGCGCTCGATCATGCTCGCTCCTTGCTCGCGCACGCTAGTGATCGCACCCCAGCATCGAACCAGCGCACTCCCGGCACTCCCGTGATCCGCACGTAGCGATCAACCTCGAGTCCTCGCGCTCGGTTCTCGGCACCAATGCTCGATCATGATCCGACGCCCAAGTGCTCGGTCACCAGCACTTGTCTCGATCATCTTGAGGTTTATTTGGTCTCCGACCTGACTCATGCTCGGCACTTCGTTACCTGCAACTATAACACCGTGTTAGCCTCAACCAGTTGTTTCACCACTCGAATAGCCCCGTGCTACTCGTGTCGGACCCGGCATGCATGGGAACAACTGCCCAATCCCGCGCACCCGGCACGTCCTCGGACTAAGGCTGTAACAGCTCACCCCCACCAATGAGATCCGATGTCCTCATCGGAGGGTTAAGTCCTCCCTGGTACTTCTTGATTCTTCTCTCAAACTGCCACAAGTCCCTTGCTCGCTCCCAACTAGCTTCACTCCTCGGTTCGCCCTTCCACTTGATAAGATACTCAATCCCGGTGTTTGGTGCACCTTGCCTATGCGCCAAAATCTTCCCCACCTCCTTCACATATTGCCGCCGGACAGTAGGTGGAGCTCTCCTTGGACGAGCTCTCCTCGGATCGACCACATCCTCATGGAATGGCTTGAGAAAGCTGACATGAAATACTGGGTGAAGTTGATACCTCTCCGGAAGCTTCAACTTGTAGGCCACGCTCCCGATCACCTTCTCCACCTCAAAAGGACCGTCATACCGCTGCACTAATCCCCTGTGCACCTCGGTACGTCTGATCTTCTTCCAGATCTGTGGTGTGAGTCTCAGCATTACTTTGTCCCCTACGCTGAATGATACCGGCCTTCTCCTCAAGTCGGCATATCTCTTCATTCTGCGTGTTGCTTTGGCTAGTGAATCCACCGCATCCTCATACAGCTCCTGCCTGTCTCGGGCAAACCTGTATGCTGCTGGACACTTCGCTCCGCGCCCTTGCAAAGCTACCTCCAGTGGTGTAAGAGGCTGGTAGCCTGTAGCAACCTCGAAAGGACTCAGTCCCGTTGCTGAGGAACGATGCAGATTATAACAAAACTGCGCCGCATCAAGAAGATCCAACCAGTTCCCTGGCTGGCTGTGACGAAATGCCTCAAATACTCCTCGAGTAGAGCATTCGTCCTCTCAGTCTGCCCGTCAGACTGAGGATGATTAGCTGTAGAGAAGTTCAGCTTACTCCCTAGTAAACCAAACAAGCACGTCCAGAATCTCCCTGTGAACCTGGCGTCTCGATCACTCACTATGTCTGCCGGTACTCCAAAGTACTTGACCACGTTCCTAAAGAACAGTTCAGCAGTCTTCTCGGCTGAGCATTTCTGTGGAGCTGCTGTAACTACGGCATACTTTGAGAATCGATCTACAACCACCATCACCGACGACATCCCCCTTACCTTGGGAAATCCGGACACAAAGTCCATCGAAACCGAACTCCACGGCCTCGTTGGTGTAGGTAGAGGCTGCAGCAAGCCTGCCTCTAGTCGTCTCTCCACCTTGTCTTGCTGGCAAACTAAGCAAGACCTGACGAAAGCTTCGATATCAGCCTTCATTCCCGGCCAATAATACGCCCTGGTCATTAGAGCGTACATCCTGTCTCTCCCAGGATGTCCTGCCCACTGGGTGTCGTGGGACTCCTCCATTAGCTTTCGCCGTAGTCTACCCGTAGGGATATAAAGCCGACCCCCACTGGCGTAAACCACTCCATCTTCAGTCCAATATTTCCGAATCAGCCCCTCACTGATCCTGTCGACCAGCTTCTTGTACTCTGGGTCGTCTCTTGCTAACTCCCGGACTTGCCCCATTATCTCAGTCTGAATTTCTGATATAGCTGCCACCACCTCCATGTTCTTTCGACTCAGGGCATCTGCCACCTGATTCGTCTTTCCCGGCTGGTGCAACCACTCGAAGTCGTACTCCGCCAGAAACTCTTGCCATCTCGCTTGTCTCGGGGATAGTTTCTTCTGGGTCTTGAAGAAAGTGTTAGCTACGTTATCCGTGATCACCACGAACTTGGATCCCAGCAAATACACTCGCCACACTCGAAGGCAATGTACCACTGCAAGCATCTCCTTCTCATGCGCTGAGTACCTCGTCTCAGCGTCCTTCAGCTTCCAACTCTCAAAAGCTATCGGATGCCCATCCTGCTGTAGTACTCCTCCGACTGCCTTGTCTGAAGCGTCTGTCACCACCTCAAACGGTCGACTGAAGTCCGGCAACTTCAGTATCGGCTCAGAAGATATAGCTGCTTTCAACTCATCAAAAGCTGCTTGGCATGAACCCGTCCACGCCCATGACTGTCCCTTCCTCAGCAGATCAGTCAACGGTGACACTACATGGCTGTACCCATGTATGAACTTCCGGTAGTAGTTGGCCAAACCTAGGAAGCTTCTCACCTCTGTCACCTTCGTCGGTTCCGGCCACTCGGCAATGGCTCGGACCTTTGATTCCTCCATGCGCACCGACCCCTGACCAACTTTATGGCCGAGAAAACTAATTTCCTCCAGGCCGAACTCACACTTCTCTTTCTTCACAAAGAGTTGATGTTCCCTTAGGCGATCCATAACCTGCTTCAGGTGTCCACGGTGCTCCTCCATGGACTCACTATAAACAACTATATCATCCAGATACACAACCACAAACTTGTCGAGATAATCATGAAACACATCATTCATCAAGTTGCAGAAAGTAGCTGGCGCATTTGTCAACCCAAATGGCATCACAAGGAATTCAAAAGACCCATACCTTGTGACCATAGTTGTTTTTGACACATCCTCCGGCGCAATCCGGACTTGCCAGTATCCTGACCTCAGGTCCAGCTTAGTGAAGACCCGCGCTCCACTCAACCTGTCAAACAGATCAGCAATTAAAGGAACTGGGTACTTGTTCTTGATGGTCACCTTATTCAGTCCCCGGTAGTCGACGCATAGTCTCATCGACCCGTCGTGCTTCTCCTGGAATAGAACTGGCGCCCCATACGGTGCAGTTGATGGCTGAATTTTCCCCGAATCCAGCAGCTCCCCCAGCTGGATTTTGAGTTCTGTGAGTTCTTTAGGCGACATCCTATATGGCGCCTTCGCTGGTGCTCTTGCCCCTGGCTCCAGCTCGATCCGGTGTTCGATCGTCCTTTTGGGAGGTAACCCGTCTGGCAATTCAGTTGGCATCACATCGGAATAGCCTTCCAACAGTTCCAACAGTTCGTCCGGCACCACCACCACGTGATCCGGCTGGACCTCTCTCATCACAGCAAGATAAGTCGAGGCTCCCCGCTTGCACCCCCGAGCCACTTGCATTGCCGACAAGTGCTCGCCACTAAAAGTGCGGTCCTCGACCCCAGAAGGCCTCCCACTGCCACGAACAAAGCTTGCACCCGCCGTGCTCATGATCAGTATACCTCCCAGGTGTGGAAAAACTCCCACTCCAGCAGTACTCATAAACGCATTGCCGAGGATCAAACCAAAGTCATCCATCTCGATGACCATGAGATCCACTCGGCCCTCGAATTCTCCCAGGTTCAGTCTGACACTTCTAGCAATGCCATCCACCTGCTTCGCCTGTGAGTTCACTGCCTTAATCTTACTTGTGTTGGTCCCGGTTTTCAGCCCCAGCTCCGTAGCCATCCCCTTGGAGACAAAACTATGGGTTGCCCCAGTGTCTATCAAGGCTGAAACCTTCCTCCCATTCACTACACACGGAACAAACATCAAATCAGCTCCCCCTGAAGCTGCTCTTCCAGCTCTCAATGCCCCGAGTATCTGAAGGGTAGATGCTCGAGCAGAAGGACCCGCATCCTCCTGGTCATGGTTTGCTTCGGCCACCAAGGCACTGAGCTTGCCCTTGGTCGGACACTCTCGAGCCAGATGCGGACCATTGCACAGAAAACACCCGGACTTCTTCAGATCAGCTACCTTCCTGTCCTGAGTCCCTGCACTGAAGTTCTGAAACTTCTTCTTCGGTCTCCTGGATGGCTTCCTCATGCCACCCCGCTGATTGCCCTGACCACCCTGGAGTTTCTTAGCCGGACCCACGTCTGTGTTGCTTGGCCCTGGCCTAATATCCACCAGTGCGTCGGCTGCCACCAAAGCTGCAGGTAAATCCTGTATCTTCTGCCTCTTTAGTTCTATCTGCGCCCAAGTCTGCAAACCATTGATAAAGTTGAATAACTTATCATCCTCCGACATATTCTTGATGTCGAGGAGACAAGAGCTGAAGTCTTTGACGTAATCCCTAACTGTTCCTGTCTGTCTCAACCGTTGCAATCGAGACCTCGCCACCCATGTAGTGTTGGTTGGAGAGAATTGCTCCCGAAGCTCCTTTTTCAGGAACTCCCAAGTCTCAATCCGGTGTCGACCAGCTGCTTCATCCTCTTCGGCGCGACATCTATACCATAACTTGGCATCACCGGTCATAAACATACTGGCCATCGAAACCTGGCTATCTTCGGGAACCTTCGCAGCAGTGAAGTATTCCTGCATGTCCCAGATGAAATTCTCCAGGTCCTTGGCTGACCTGGTCCCCTCGAACTTCTTTGGCTCGGGCACCTTGAGCCTTCCTGGAACGGCTTCTTCTGCCACACGATCAGCAATACCCTGCTGAGGCCGCGCTACCCACACTTGTTTGAGCAAAGCCACATCTGCGTGCATTTCCTCAACCGCAGCCCGGAGATCTCCCATCTCCGTCGTCTCACCTCGCACCTGGCTGGACTCGGCCCAAGTGGTAAACCGAGTGTTCAAGTCCCACAACCCTTCTGCCAGAGACTGCAATTTGTCGAAGACGGTGTGTCCATCTCCATCACTGGTAGGCCCTCCTACCAGCACTTCCAGCCGTGCGACCCTCTCTCTGAGAGCATCAGTGGATCGAGTATCCATCTCACCGGTAAATGTGGAGAACCCTCCCCCGAAGGTTATAGTGCAACTTCTTCACAGGATGCTTCGTCGACCAGTTTTCACCGAAACTAGGCTCTGATACCTCTGTCACGGGCCGCTCTCTATGGGACAAAATTTTTCGCCCCAACAGCAAACCGCGCGGCGTGTTTCGCTCCCGAAACACCAGCCTCCCTTCAAAGTACGCAACAGAAACCCCACTACACGTGTAGCGGGACGATCTCTACAAGAGACCCGAAGCCACTCCCCTGAGTTCCTGCAAATCACGATGCACGCCGAACACGAATACCAGCACCCAAATTGCCCAGTGCACGATATCGTTCGGTACCGATAGATAATTCTCAAAACATCCACAATAGCAAACCAAGTAAGTAGTATGAAGCGACTCTGATCGATCACCCAATATCGATCCTTGACACCAATCCCCTGATCGGTATCGCAGCAAGTTCCCGGAATCAAAGAACGCCGCTAGTACCCAAAATCAGACGCCAACACCACAATTACGGAACCCCGGTTCCAACCTTGAATTAAACACAAAACAAGGATACAGCAATCACCCCTATGATCGCTTACACCATGGACATGCAAACCCCACGGTGTTCAACTCTTCCCCTGAAGAGTAGCGAGAACTAGAGCACCCACACTCACAATCGTCCTCACAAATCACAACCCCGAGCAGCCACCCACGACCTACTCGTTTACATGCAAAACCCTCAACCAAGTAATGCAAACTAGGTTATGAGAAGAACTACGTCGTACCTCCAATCACAGCACCACGACCAGCAACTCTATGCCGTCGAACTCGTGAAGAATCAACTCCCGGAATTGATCTGCAGCACTCCACGACTTTGCTTGATGAGGTTTCTTTCTTCTCCACAAGAAAGACCACGACGCTCCACCAAGACCCTTCTCAGCAGTTCTTCCTTTCTTTCCTCACGTTGGCTTCCTCCTTTTATAGGAGTCTCCACGTTGTTGAACTCTTCCAAGATAAACTACAATCTGAGCATAATCTTTTCCCAAAAGATTATCTCCAAGATCTCCCACGAACCTGGACTTCCTTGACGTCTCAATTCAATCCAGCCCTGGGCGTGCTTATCTCCAATTCCAGTTGCAATCTTATCTCCAAGATTCCGATCAAGATCCATCTCTATCTCTATCGGCAAACAAAGTCCAGCGCTGGTAGTTAGTTACAACCACCACACGTCCAACCACCCTGGCTCGACCCAAGTCTTCGGCTCGACCAACCAGCAAACCTCGTGCACGTCCCAGACGCACCACCGATAACCCCTGCTACCGATAAGCCACTAGTACCGATCAACTCCATCCATCGATCATGCTGGTGCAGCCAGACCCATCGCTACCGATCATGTGCTCGCTCACGGCTCGTGTGTGCTCGTTAGCCAACTCTCGATCACGCTCGGTCATGGCTCGATCATCAACCCCGCTAGCGCCCAATGCTCGAGCACGCTGCACCGATGTCTCGGCAGCGCTCGACCATGCTCGTTCACGCTCAGCTCCTCGCTAGCGCACGATGCTCGAGCACGCTGCACCGATGTCTCGGCAGCGCTCGATCATGCTCGCTCCTTGCTCGCGCACGCTAGTGATCGCACCCCAGCATCGAACCAGCGCACTCCCGGCACTCCCGTGATCCGCACGTAGCGATCAACCTCGAGTCCTCGCGCTCGGTTCTCGGCACCAATGCTCGATCATGATCCGACGCCCAAGTGCTCGGTCACCAGCACTTGTCTCGATCATCTTGAGGTTTATTTGGTCTCCGACCTGACTCATGCTCGGCACTTCGTTACCTGCAACTATAACACCGTGTTAGCCTCAACCAGTTGTTTCACCACTCGAATAGCCCCGTGCTACTCGTGTCGGACCCGGCATGCATGGGAACAACTGCCCAATCCCGCGCACCCGGCACGTCCTCGGACTAAGGCTGTAACAGCTAACACAATAAATGCTATATTACAAATACAAAATCTCAGTTCAAAATATTAAAATTTTCTATAATTTATGCTCATTGATTAACAAAGATTGCTCCACAATAAAAGAACTCGTATCAAATATAAGCATCTTGAACAAAGCTAAAATTTTGACACATTATCAAAATAATCTCATATATGTATATATACCAAATACTCCTTGGCAGAGACTCACCTTTTCTGGAAAAATCTGCACAAATGGAAAGAGAGAAAAAACGTGCAATAGAAGAAATGTGAAGAGAGGAAAATAAAATGAGAAAGAAAAAAAAAAGAAGAAGGAAGAAACCAAGATAGAAGCTTTCTTTAAAGACTCCGACCGCCACTTTTAGTAACAGTAATCGGAGACCATTTTTGGGAAAGGTCTCGACAACAAATGCATCAAATGCCAACATTCGACAAAACTGGCTTCAAATTATACCATTAGAGTGCCACCACCACATCATTATGCTCACCTTGCTCAATCTCCATTTTGTTGTTCACACCTTTACACAAGCAGATACAATGACAAGGGGGAACATGCATATGAGACGAAAGCTACTTTGAAGGGGTGTTTTATTTGGAACCGAAACGATGTTTTTGGCTGGTAGTTATCGTTGGAGAGGCGCACCCTGCTTTTAGTCCCGACGAGAAGGAAGTAATATTAAGCTAGGGCCGTTACTTCAGCAAGTCAGTTCGTGAGTATTTGACGTTTGACTTGGCTTAACTTGATTTGAATCTGGACATTTAAATATTGAGCTCGAACTCAAATCCTACAAGTTGAGTTTAAGAAAGACAGTGTTCGACTCAATTCGACTCGGCACAATTATAACTCGAACTCGATTCAAAATTAACTCGTAACTCGACTCGATAATATAATATAATAATATACATAATATCACTTGTCTACTTAAAATATATTTAAAATTATAAATAAATATTATTATTAACTACGTATTAAAGGAGGGTGGTAGTGGGGGTATTTGTTTTTTGTTTTTTATTTTTTTTATTAAATTTGGGTCATCCTTGTAATCAAACTATCTAAATTAAAATTTGAGACAGAAATATTATCTACACCCAACTAATATAATCTTTATCTATATATATTAATAAATTTAATTATCGCTAATTATATTTATTTATATACAATAAAAAAACAAAGTAAGTGTCAAACTGAAGATCTGAAGGTCGCACATTCAATCCACGATCACCGCAATATTTAATATTGTTTTTTCTTAGACACATGTACAACTAAAGTCCGGGAGGGGCGGCGGCAGGGGCACGGCGGAGGGTGGGCGAGGGGCGCCGCGGCTTGGGGCGGGTGGCCCGCCCTAATCTTTATGTCTTTTATTATTAATAATTTTTTCTACCTTAAAAAAAGAGATAAAAAAATCATAAATTTATTATTGCTAATTGAACGAATCAGTTGGTAAATTACTTTTAATTTTATAATTAAACTAATTTCAAACTCGTCAAAATTAAACTATTTAGATATATTTAAATTTAAATAAGGCTCAAAGAGCATAAAAAGTATTTACGTCAATTTTTAGAATATATGTTCAAAATTCATTTGATCCCAAATCATGTTCAAACGAACTTTTAAGCTATTCAAAGTCCAAGCTCAGCTCGGATCCTTCGTTAATTTAGCAGCCCATCGGGTGAAAACACTACCATTACTGTAAAACTATAAAGGGTAAAGATTTGACGTAGCATTTATAGTTTTAAATATGTTGTTTAACTGAAGAGATATAAATCAATCGGAAGAATGCTAGGTGGCCTACTGTATAAGATAGGATCGAAGACATTTTCCAAGGTCACTTACCCATATTTCGACCGTTAATTCACCGATCAACAATATCTCGATCCCCAACCTAAACTCCTACCCACACTTTTCAAAAAAATGAAAATAAAAATAAATAAATAAAAAGCCTACCCACCTTCACCATCCAAGAACTTCCTGCATCCCTAGAAGCAGTAGACTTAAGCATGGACGAAGCTCAGCCAATCCGATTCGGCATTCTGGGCTGCGCCGAGATCGCCCGCAAGATGGTCCGGGCCATCGCCCTGGCCCCCAACGCCGCCGTCGCCGCCGTCGGCAGCCGCTCCCTTGACAAGGCCAGGCGGTTCGCCGCCGACAGCGGCCTGCCCGCCGCCCGCTGCTACGGCAGCTACGGCGAGGTGCTGGACGACGCCGGCGTCGACGCCGTGTACGTGCCTCTTCCCACGACCCTGCACGTCCGGTGGGCGGCGGCTGCGGCGGCGAAGGGGAAGCACGTGCTGCTGGAGAAGCCGGTGGCGGTGGACGCGGCGGAGCTGGGGCGGATTCTGGCGGCGTGCGAGGCGGCGAAGGTGCAGTTCATGGACGCCACCATGTGGATGCACCACCCACGGACGGCCATGATGTGGGACATCGTCTCCGACGCCGGCGTCTTTGGGAAAGTCCACACAGTAAGCACTCTGCTTGTCTATCTACCTGTACGTAGTAACTTACAAATACAAAATTAGAAGGATCACCAAATGTGAAGAGATTTTGCTGCACCATCTTCAATTATGTTTATTTATCTACTTAATGCAACTATTAAGAAGAATTTTAGAGCAATTTCACCGCAAAATAAGTAAAGAAAGGAACTTTTTTTTAAGAAAGAGGAGCAGTGCACATAGTTGTTATTTGAGATTTGGCAATTTGTCTATTAATGTTCAAAAACTACATCTATCAGAATTTCATTTTGAAGTAGTAGAGAATTATAATACCTTACTTTATGTAATGATGAAGTTTGCCTTTTTTTATTCATTTCAATTTTATAATTTTTACATTCGACCCAGTTGTAAATATGCGAAGAAGATAAAATGAACTCAAACTCTGTTTCACATGCAGAGAAAAACTTTATTTCTAAGACTATTAGAAGGCTCCACATCAACAACTTCAATCGATTTCCAAAAAAACAACTATATACTTCCTTCAAGCACAAAAAATAATTTAATTTTTTGAGTTAATTAGTGGCCCTAACGCTAAAATAACAGTAATGCTAAACAACACCAACAAGATTTCATGAATTCTGATTAAGTTACGAAGCAATCCTTGATGATCTTTGATTAATCCTTAAGAGAACTAATGAGATTTGAATAATGCTAAATCAACACTAAAAGAGTCTGTAAAATTTGTTATTACAAGTGCATTTTATTGTATGTTTTTAGAGCTTTAGAGAGACAGTGACTATCGTGTTATATATATATATATATGGATGGCTGCCTCTGGCACTCTAAAAAGAGCTCAGGTTCCATTTTCTTGCATATATACAAAAATGAGCATTAAACACCCACTTAAACTATAAAAGAAGCAGTTTTTAGCTTAATTCATCAATTTTATGATTAGCCATGAATTACAATTATTTAAAACTCTAAAAACTTACTGAGTGCAAGTTCAGATTCATAGCTCGTCAACTTATGCACCAACACAAGAGTTTCTGGAGAACAACATAAGAGTGAAACCAGACCTGGATGCACTTGGTGCCTTGGGAGATACAGGATGGTACTGCATAAGAGCAATCCTATGGGCAGTTGGCTACCAGCTACCCAACACCATAACTGCAGTCCCATCTGTGGAACTTAACCAAGAAGGTGTCATCCTCTCATGTGGAGCTTCCCTCGCCTGGGAGGATGGCAGGTCCGCCACCTTCTTCTGCTCCTTCCTTGCCCATGAATCCATGGATGTTGCCATCACAGGTGACAAAGGAACCCTTCACATGAGGGATTTTATCATCCCGTTTGTTGAGAACTCTGCCTCCTTCATGTTCTCGCACAAGGCGAGCCTCGAATTCAAAGAGCAGCAGTTCGGGTGGAAAGAGAAACCCAAGGAGATAAAGGTCGAGTTACAGATACCACAAGAGGCTCTCATGGTTCAGGAGTTTGCGAGACTGGCAGCTAATATTCGGGATGGTAAGACTGGCCCTGAGATGAAGTGGCCAGAGATCAGCAGGAAGACTCAAGTGGTTTTGGATGCCGTGAATAAATCAATTCAGCTCGGTTTTAAGCCAGTGGAGCTCTGATAACAAAACTCCTTTTGTATCTGAGATTGATTCTGTATTTTTTAATTATGATTGAATATACAAAACAAGCAGAGGAAGGTTATAGAACTCTAACCATTGCTTGCCCATTGACTTGATCTTCTTTAGGGAGAATCAATGGTGATCTTGAAGAAGCTTCAGTCAGTTGATTCTTAAATTCATCTTTGTCCAATGAAACAAAAAAAATTATAGCATTTGTGGTAAATTGTTTAGATTTTTATTGACTAATTCACCTGAATCTATATTCATAATTGTAAGATATGAAGATAAATGGTGTATATCCATGATTCATTGATTCTTGTGAATCTCATAAATAGAAGTTTAAAAAGTTCAACCATTATGCAAAGAAGAAAACAAGATGAAAGTTATGAGACATGAAGTTTAATGTGTCAATTTCATGGCATCAAAGTAAACAGACGTTCAATGTCTGTAAATGAGGTTGAGAAATTAATGTAAGACAAGGCCTCATGTTAGTTGCCCTTTTTCATACTTTTTTTACTTTCACTTGATATGGACAAAGCGAATTATGTCAGTTCGGAAAGATTTCGTTCATGATATACAACACTTGCATTTGATAGAAAATGATAATCAAGTACACATACCTGCTAAAGGAAGAATTTCATATTGCTTGCAATTCTTGTATTGCTAATGTACTTCATGGTGTGAGTGAGAAGACAACTTCCATCAAGACCTCGCTTTTGCTTTTTATCTTCTCAACTTGCAGGACGTGTAGAGAAAACCTGTTGCAGTGCATGATCTCCACTTTGTCCCTTTCCAATGGCAATATTCATCGAATAACCGTGTTGAGTCACTTTTTTCCCCCAGTCTGCAAAATATGAAACAAATGTGTGATTCTATTTTCTAACTTTAAGAATATTATTTTACCTTATCAAAAAAGAAAAAAAACTTATCTTTAAGACTATGATGGCCATCGTTATTGGTTATGTTCTTGTCAAATATTGCCTCGCCACGTCCGAATGTCTTAGCACCTAGTTGGGCCTAATTTTAAGTCAGAAGTGTGAGAAAGTACGGCAAACATCAAGAATTAAATGACTCACCATCTGCTCCTAAAAGCTTCATAGAAAATTTCATCATTTAGATAGATATGCACTGGTTCAATCAGTGAATTGTATCATTTGGACGAGTATGAGTACCCAAAAATTTAAGCCCATTAAATGGGCTTCATAAGCATTCTGCAGCTTGAAACTGATCTTTTAATGGTGTCCTGAGTCACTCATTAATCTTGACGGTTGTTAGTCCCTAGCTTCCAAGATTAAGCAGCCCTTGCCAATAAGGGCACAAGCATGATATGATTGATGTTCAAGTGGCCATCATCCATCGACCTCTGCGGACAATCTGATACTTCACCAATAATCATGACAGGAACATTTGCCTCTGCTAAAATGATGAAATCGAATTCTATCTCTTACTGTAATATCTCTATTGTAAACTCGAGATATCAGTTTCATGACAGTGTGACAATCACCACAGACACCGAGGTTTTTCACAATGCGAATGTGGGTCCCTTCATTGGTAGAGAGGAGACCATCAGCAATGGCCAACCTCTCACTGGGAAGAACCAAAGCATGCTCTTTTTCCTCCTCGTCTATGTCGTGCAACACATCTTTGACAGCTGCGTTATAGCCTGACTGCTTCAACCTCTTGACTATCTTATCTAGCATCAGGTAGATTTCATCTCTCTCGGGATGGGAATCATCTCCCATCACAAACTCATGGATAGTGAAATTTACTTCTATTGAGCTCCAACCATGTAATTTGTTAGCTTGATTCTCCTTCATTAGGCTCCCGACCTTATTTACTCTCCTCCAATTTCCTTGTGAAGCATAAACGTTTGAGACGAGCACATAGTTTTCACCATGGTAGGATTCATACCACACCACTGTTTGGTTCCAGCCGAAGAATTCTTCTGCTTACTTTCTCACCTAGCAGGATTTCACCCTGAACCTTACAGGCAACTAATAAAATCCGCCAGAGAATAACAATTGGCTCAATGGGCATGCTTTGTATTAAATTATTAGCCTCATGAACTAATCCCGCACGACAATACAGATCAACCATGCATCCATAATGCTCAATTTGGGGCTTGATCCCGTATACTTTCTGCATACTGTCAAAATTCTGTCGGCCCTCATGTAGCAAACCTGCATGGCTGCAAGCACATAACACACTAGTGAAAGTCACACGAGTGGGAGTCACTTTGCTCATCTTCATCCGTTCAAACAGCTCCAAGGCCTCTCTTCCATACCCATGCACTGCATATTCTCTAATAATAGCAGACCAAGCCATAACATCCTTCTCACCAATCTCCTCAAAAACTCTCCGAGCCTCCTCCAATCCACCACATTTACATATCCACAAGAGCTGTCCCGAGAACAAGATCTACCCTTACATTCGTTCTATAAATATAAGAATGCACCCACTTCCCCTAGTCTAGTGTCCTCAAATCACCACAAACACCTGTGACAGTCGCCAACGTAAACCCATCGACCTCAACATCGGCCATCTGCATACCGTGAAACAGCAGCAGCGCCTCCTGAGACTGCCTACTCCACGCATACCCCGTGACCATCACGCTCCAAGAAGCCGCGTCTCTCTCGCGCATTTCATCGAACACCGCCCACCCCAAATCCACGCAGTCGCAAGTGACCTACACCCTGACCGATCCATTAACCGCCTGAAGCTCTGAGCCAAAAACCATCTTCAAAGACATTCCATGAACCTCCCTCCCCTCCCAAATCCTCAACAACCGGAAACAAGCCTTGAGAACAAACCCCACGGTGAAGCTATTCGACCAAACACAACTACCGTGCATTTCCCTGTAAATCAAGAGCGCGTTGATTGGGGAGGCACTGACAGAGTACCCCCGGATGACGGTGTTCCACATGAAGGCATTGGGGTGGCGAATGGTGGAGAAGATGCGATGGGAGTATCCGATCTCGCCCGGAAACGAGAGGGCGGAGGACTCGACGAGCTTGCTGGCGAGGAAAGGGTCGTCGACGGCGGCGGAGCGGATCATGGCGGCGTGGATGGACTTGAGAACGATGCTGGAGGAGCACTTGGGGAAGAGGGATAGCCGAGGTTGGGGCTCTATCGCCATTGCCGCCTCATTCAAACTTAACCGACTCATAGCGCTTGTAGCCGTTGGCGTTGGCGCGTGCAAAAAATGATTCTTTCTTGTGCGCTAAGGATAAGCTCCCTATGGTTTGTTTGAAGTTTAATAATATTTAATAATTGAGTTGAGATGATTACTTTTTATCTTTATTAAAAATTAAAATCCAATTTTTAGAGTATTTATATTACAATCACAGTGATAACATGTTTGTCAATTATGGTGAGTGGAAAGGCATAGTTTTTTTCTTGTAATGATATTATTTTTGCAATTAAATCTTCTTATGTGAAATTATACACCTTATAACTCTTAAAGAAGGGATTTATTAAAACATTTTTTTACAAAAGGATAGCTAATAAATGAATTTTTAATGTGTAATTATTTAATTTAATCAAAATATATCAGTCAAAATTATGTGAAACATGACAAAGTAAGTGATCACTTACCCTTAAGAATGTATAATTCTTTAGGGATATTAATTGTAATTTTTGAGTATTGATAATGCGTTAAAAAAGAAAAAATAAATACATAAACAAGGGATTAACTTAATTCGGGGTTGGAAAAAAATCTCATTTATCCACGATAATTCATTACTAGTTTCACTTTTCTCAAAGGTTAATGACCATAAACGTAATAGACATTAAGACATTTTTTTAAATTATATAGTCAATTAAATTTAAATAATTTTTTTATTACACAACAATATTGGTTTCTTTTGATTTAAGACACTAAAATTAGCTTTCCATAAGCAAAGGATATTATTAATAATAAAGATGGTAAACTTTACCATCAATCTTATTACGGCCATTCAAAAATGTAAAATTTTTCTATAAGAAAAACTATATAAAAATTAATAATATATTACATTAATGATAAAATATAAAATAAAGATTAATATTGAAGATGAATAACAATTTATTAATTAACGAGACAATCATATTTTGAAAAATATTGATAAATAAAAAACAAGAACAAGAATGGGATAATCAAATTGAATATAACAATTAGAAATAAAATAGCATATTATTTAAAATTTTTAAATGTATATATTAATACAGATAATTGTCTATCTTTTAAAAAAAATGTTTCTATCTAAATCTATATTGTCATACTAATTTCCTACCCTTACAATTCAAATAGAAGTTTAAGCATTGGATCTATTGAGATTTAAAACCATTGTTGTCTTATTTAAACTCCCACCATCGTCTTATGCAAACACAATTGAGTTATGTGTTACTCTTCAGTAACTATTTTCTATTCTGCATACTGATCATGACATCCAATTGACGCACTTTAATTTTTTTTTTGTTTTAAAAAAAACTTGTAGCAAGTTGAAATGAATTTTAATAGTTTGCATTATGATGGCTAGTTTTACATTTATTTTATAGTTAAAATTATTAAATTTGCAGAGTATTTAAATCATATATAGGGTTATCAACATATTTTATCAATTTTCAATTAGAGTAGTTGAATACATAATTTTTATATCAATGTTTGTTTTCACAATTTAATATATGTTGAAGCCCATGCAAAGTGATAAATTGTTATGCGAATATTAATTTTAGGATCTATTTAGTTGATATAAAAATTATAAAGATTACGAAAAAAATTTTTAAGTTGTCAATAAAGTGTAAAAAACTCCGACAATATTTACCAACCGTAAGTCCAAATAAAAGAGAAAGATTAGAGTGGGAAGTACTCTGTAATCTGTAATTTTATCATAAATGCAGCATATATTTATTATATTTTATATCATATTTCATATATAACACAAAGATTCAAAATATTTTGCATGAAAAATCATTAATAATTTTAAAATGACATAAAAATTACAACTTAAAATATTATTATTATTATTATTATTATTATTACTATTATTATTATTATTAGGAATAAGCAAATGTTGGACTAGAGCCCCATATGGCTTACCACGAGTAGAGTTGGCCGGAAAATCTCAATATTTTGATGCATAAGAACAAAAGTTGGGTCAGGCCTACATGGCTTGCCAAAATTTTGAACATAATTGTAACTTTTATCGGTTTTATGCAAAATTAGGTAAGATGTCGCACAACAACAACACGTAATCTATATATAAATTTTAATTTTATATATAAATTATAATTAAATAGTGAGATAGACGGTAATAATTTAATAGCTTAAATATAAACTGTGATTAATTTTAAAGAATATCTTAATTAAATGAGAAGATAAAGTATAATTATTTAATTATTATTTTTATTGTATTTTTTCAAGGTATTTAGAGTGACTTTTATTGATAAGAAATTAGAAATTGACATTAGACAATTTTAAACTGATGACCTATTGTAGTAAAAGGTATTTTTATTATATTTTTAAAAAAAATAAAGGTTAGCTGAATTTAAACGCATGTCCTTGTGCATAGGAATTATTTTTATTATAATTTTTAAATTTTTATTATATTTTTACTAGTTAAACCTCTTACTTTTAATCTTAAGCAAGTATGGAATATTTTTTTATTAATAAGTAAGAGTGGATATGAAAGGGTCATAGGAGCATGTGCTCCAAAAATACCATGTTTTTCCTTGTTGCTTTTTAGTAAGGATATTTTATTTTGTGTATGGCCAAGAAAAAATAAGATATTGATCTATTTGAAGAAAACCATGATTATTTTCCAAAGAAAGTGCATTTAGGCTAGATTATATTTTAAGTAATATATTAATGATATTCTATTTTACTAAAAGGTAGACAAGGTAAAAAAATTATAAATTTGACAATTCTTTCATTCCAAAAAATTCAAATGAGCACAAAACATTAATCTGCAAATGAGGTGCCTCAAATTCTTTCAACTCAAGTTGTTGTTTTTTAAAAAAATAAAGGAAGAAAACTAAAATTGAATTAACAAATCCATGTCATAATTACGTCAAAACCCTTTCATGGGCTTGAGCTCCGAGATGGTTCATAGTGGCATAACCGTAATTGCAAACCGGACGAGACATCAAGGAAGGACGGCGGAGCTCGCCGGAGGAAAAAGGGAGAAAGCGTCGACGGCGACGATAGAAGTGAAGGATTTTCTCGATCGGAAATGGCGACGGTCATGCAGAAAATCAAGGATATCGAAGATGAGGTTATTATTATTATTATTATTATTATTATTATATTATTATTATTATTATGCTCCTGGTTCTTTGTCGCTGGAAACTGATATTTGTCTCGTTTGTGTATAAATTTGTAGTCTTTGGGAGATTCGGTGATTTTGGTTGTGTTGAAATTGGATGAAAAGAGGTTTCTTTTAGTCTTTTGTGGTTGATTGTGCATGTTTGGTGTGATTTAGCTGGGTGGAACAAGAACTTGCAGTCCTTAGGTGGGACTTGTTGATTTATGGTCATTTGGTAGTTGATTGAGTGCTCTGGTGAGAGTTACTTGAAGTGATAGTCCTAGTTGTTTGCCACTTATTGTCTCCAACCCTGATCTTTAGAAATTTTTTGCTTCTATTTTCCCCTGAAAAATATTATTTGTGGTCCTGAATGAGCTTGTATGTATTAACCACCAGGGAAAAATCTGCCAAAACTAGAAAAACTTGGTTTAGTTAGGATTCATAAGAACTGTAAATATTGCCTGGTCGATGAAGTTTGATTACGAACATTGTATAAATTTAGCTGGTGCTTTATACTTGTATGTATTAACCACCAGGAGGAAGAGGAGGAGGATTTGTATGTATTTGTGGTCCTGAATGAGCTTGTATGTATTAACCACCAGGGAAAAATTACTGATATTCTTCTTGAGTATTTACTTTTGAAGAAAAGAAATGTGTCCACAATTAATTTACTGTCCATAAATTTTTCTTTCATTAAGAACACAAAAGAACAAGGCGACTGCCCATCATCTTGGTTTACTTAAGGTGCTTTTCTGTCTCGCATTTTACTAATCTTCTCTCTCGTGCCTACCTATCTATATTACTCATACAGGTTTATATCCACACATTTAGTCTGCATGCTGTTGCTTACAAAATGATGCTTTTCGTGTGGAGCTGCTCTTTCTTTATTGTCATTCTTTACATGGTTGATGAATGGAGCACCTTAAGTTGCAACTCTTGTTTCTTTTAAGGCTTAACTTGCAAAACTTAGGCGTGAGTTGCTAACGCCGACCTCGAAAGGTGGCGGTGGAACTGGAGAAGGTTTTGATGACACAAAAAGTGGAGATGCTCGTTTTGGGCTAGTAGGATTTCCTTCTGTTGGCAAGTCGACTTTGCTTAATAAGTTGACGGGACATTTTCAGAGGTTGTTTTTTATCTTAATTGTTCAATTTACAATAAAAGATGAGTTTTTGTGGTTGATTCTTTGTGTACTTATATCTCATTGTTTTTTTCAGGTCGCATCATATGAATTTACAACATTAACTTGCATTTCAGGAGTGATTGTATATAGGGGTGCTAAAATCCAGGTATATGTGGTCAAAACATACAAAAAGGATTTTTTTAAATTATATACTTTCATCCATTGTATATGTTAACTTTTTATGCTGGATTATTGCAGCTGTTAGATCTTCCTGGTATAATTGAAGGTGCAAAGGACGGAAAGGGTAGAGGTAGACAGGTAACCATAGTGTTATTACATCGCTTTTTCCAGTTATATTCATTTGCTTATTTCTGAGATCTGGGAATTTTTGGAACTGTAGCAATTGCTTGCTCCTAAAAACTGGATTAAAATGAATAATCTCTTCCTTATCTTTAGTGAGCCCATCTCGAGCATTTGTAGTTTATGGTGGCTGGCATACAGATACATCTATGCTTTTATCTGACCCTATCAGTTTATCCTGTTCTACCATGAAGAACCGTCTTGAGCTTGTACTTTACCTAGCACATAAAAGGAATAAGATGTGTTCCTTTTCCAGGTCATCAGCACTGCTAGGACTTGCAACTGCATACTAATTGTTCTTGATGCAATCAAACCCATTACACACAAACGGCTAATTGAGAAAGAGCTGGAAGGATTTGGAATTAGGTAATATGCAATGTATATTTATCGCTTGTCTTTGTAATGTTTGTCGGACATTCATGTGGTTATGTTCTATTTATTCCTTTGTTCTAACATGAGGTTCAATTTGACAGGCTAAACAAAGAGCTTCCAAATCTGACCTTCCGGAAAAAGGACAAGGGAGGAATCAATTTCACTACAACAGTAGCCAATACCCATTTAGACCTGAAACTGTGAAAGCAATATGTAGCGAATACAGGATTCACAATGCTGATATCACTCTTCATTATGATGCTACTGCTGATGATCTCATTGTTGTCATAGGGGAAGCGTGTATATGTGCCTTGTATTTATGCTGTCAACAAAATTGACCAGATCACACTTGAAGAGCTGGAAATTCTGGATAAACTCCCTCATTATTGTCCAGTCAGGTAGTACCTTTACAAATTCTACATTGTGATAGTAAAGCCAGTCAAGGGAGAGTTGTAACCTTTAACAGATGTGTAAAATCTAGCCATTTCTGATTGGCCTTTCTGTGAAGTACTGCTGTCAAGGTTTGCAATTTCACGAGATCTCGCCAAGATTTCAGCATCGGGAGGCAACCGACACTTAACTCACCGGCAAAGTGGTTCTCACCATATTTTGCTACATGTCGCCGGAATATCAGGTGGGGGAGGGAGAAGGGATTAAGACAGGGTGGGGCGAGAGGAAGGACGAAGGTGGGGGCAGAAGCTGCGAGAGCCAGGGCAAGTTGGCGAGAAGCAGGGAGAAGCTGTTGAGGGTTGGGGAAGAGGGTGGTGGGAGGTTATGGTTAATCTTTATATTTATAAAATTAGTATGAATGACTTAGTTATTATTTATTATTGTATTAGTAATATAAAATGTTGCACAATTATTAGATATACTGTCAATTTTTTTATATTTTTAAAATGTTTATGATTTATGTATGCCGTTAATGTTTTGTATTTTTTAAATGTTTAAGTACCTAGTATTTTATGTTGATTGTTATAAAATTTGATTGATTTGATTAGTAATTTGTATTTAATTATTATTACTGTAATGATTAAAAATATTTTTTTGTTAATTAAAATCAATTAGTTAGTGATTTAAATTGATTATTAAATTAGTGTGATTGACTATATTATTATTTATTTTTGGAATAGTAATATGAAATGTTGAACAATTATTGGATATACAATTAATAATCTAATAATAGTTGATTATATTTATTATATATAGGTTTTTAATTAGTTAAATACATCCACGTACGAGGATTGGAAATACGATGACTTGTTATATATAACTAATATGTGTTCATTTGTGGAATATTATTGAAATGATTTTGTCTATCTATATTAAATGTTTATAATCCTATTTTACTTGTATCGGTTAATTCCAAAAATCTCGGATATTTCCCGAAATTTCTATGAAATGTCTCAAGAAGGAAGGACTAACACGATACCGATATATGAGATGACAAACCTTGACTGTTGTATATCTTAGACTATTTGATTTTACCGTTTGTACGGAAGTGTTTTCAATCTAATTGATGATCCTTTGTTTATCAGTGCTCATTTAGAGTGGAATCTTGACAGCTTACTGGAGAAGATATGGGAATATCTCGATCTAACTCGAATATACACAAAGCCAAAGGGGATGAATCCTGACTATGAAGACCCTGTGATATTGTCCTCGAAAAAAGGACTGTTGAAGATTTCTGCAACAGAATTCATAAAGACATGCTCAAACAATTCAAATGGTAATTGTTCTTACATATTTTTACATTGTTATCATTCTTTAAAAAGATGACTGCAACCATATGCAGTGCTATGGTAATTGTTCTTTCCTATTTTGCTATATGCAGTGCTTTGGCATGGGGATCAAGTGTGAAACATAAGCCACAGAGGGTTGGAAAGGTTTGTGCAACCTGATGATTCCATTTGTTATGATTTCCAAGCATCTATCTTTTTAACAACTCCCCCTCAGGAACTTGAGCTTGAAGATGAAGATGTTGTTCAGATTATAAAGAAGGTGTGATTGGGAAATAATGAAGGCTTTCATATGAGATAGATGATGGATTTCAGTTGGGCAGATGTAATCGCTCACGTAATAGCAGCAGTTGAGAAGTGCTTTTTATTTGAGCATTCTGATGGTGGATGGAGCACTTTCTGTTATGATCTGCTTGAAGATGAAGATGTTGTTCAGATTATAAAGATGTTGTGATTGGGAAATAATGAAGGCTTTCATATGAGATAGATGATGGATTTCAGTTGGGCAGATGTAATCGCTCACGTAATAGCAGCAGTTGAGAAGTGCTTTTTATTTGAGCATTCTGATGGTGGATGGAGCACTTTCTGTTATGATCTGCTTCATCTTATGGAACATTTTGAAGGTACGAGTTCCACTTCTGTCGGATGATTGTTAGATGTGTAATGTAGTATCAAATTGGGTCAATTTTGTATTCGCCCCGATTATCGCATAAATCTGTTCCCATCTGTGTGGAGTTTATTTATGAAGATAATAATGTCCTGGAAAAACTTCTTGGTAAATTTTAGCATTCAAATTGTGATAATGGAATTTTATGTCTAAATTTCTCAGACTATGTGATGCTAATTTATATCCTTATCACTTCATGGTTTCTGAGAGAGATGTCTTAAACCATTTTTTCCACTTTTGATACCTAGCAATAGCAAGAAATGATTCTCCAATTTGAAATGGAGGTACTAGGAGAAAGTACCAATATTGCAAATACCACAAATTTTCGTAACAATAACATCACTATATGGAAGTAACATTAGGCGAAAAAAACTTGAGCCTCCAACCCATTCTCCAAAACAGCAACCCATCAGGCTCTTATGCAGCAATTGAAGTAGCTCAGAATTTTCTTCCTGGTCTGCACAAGCAAAAATGGTCCATAATTTCAACTCCTTAACCGGTAAAGAATTGTTCTCACATTGATCTACTGGTTATACATGATACGCAAAGTCTATCGAACTTCTTAATTTTAAACCAGCAACTAGCATCGTTTTACGATTGTGTTTTATCTCTTGGCCGTGTAAAGTTAATGTATAAAAAATAATTGATACATTCATTTGTGCATGTCACAAAAATTCCCGACTTTACTGATTTTCCAGCCGGAATGAACAGCAAAAGTTTGTTTTATTCAACATTTGTTTTGAATTGTTTACTAAAAAAGATCAATTTTTTGCATCATAAGCACCGTAATTGGTTGGGAGAAACACCAACATATTTTTTAATATACCAAGATACGACATAGAGCTGAAGATTAGATTTTTATTTTTATTTTCACAAGCAGAGCAGAGCTCAAGATTAGATGAGATAACACGGTTCTTTTCTCAGGCAACGAAAGACTACCTGACAAACAAAAGAAATAAATTCTCCTAAGATTTTTTCTTTTCTCGATGTTAACGCTAATATTGCAATCCAAGTTTTACTCGGCTAACCATTGTATTGAGCAAAAGGACGAAATCAAAACCACGTAGCAGAGGTTAAAAACAAAAACACCATCGTGATTCTCGAATACCTTATACGTGGTAAGTCTTTGGAAAAAAATATTTATGTATCCAACCACCCAGAAAGGAAGAGAAATAAACAGAGTAGCAGAATTGATTCTATAGCATAAGAAGCCATCATCCAGCTCTTTTGAGTTAGCTAAGAGTAATTACCATCATATCTCAATTGGGTCAGCAAATTTTTTTTGCATATGATGGATTTTGATGAAGAAATTAAGTAGGGAGAGAAAATAGATGAAAAAGAAGGGAGCCTACTGTAGGAGAATGGGGTTGGGTGTGGTGATGGTGTTGAAGAGGTTGATGATGCTGAGCTTGGGAGGTGGTGACAAGCTCCTCCTCATTGCCAAGGCTGGCCCTGGAAATGTCCCTCTTGCTCTGCTTCCTCATCTCTCTGATTTTGGAGAAATCCATGGAGTAATTTGGCATGTCCTGCTGATGGTCCCAATCACCAAACTGGGGGACAGACATCCATGAATTCTTCTGAGATGATACCAACACTATATTCAGATGAACGCAACACAGAAAAAAGTTTTTATACACACATATATATATATATATATATACGGTGAAAGTATTGCTGTTCTCCAGCACAGCCATCTTGGCTGTGCTGGAGAACAATCTTGGCCGTTGGATTAACATCCAACGGCCAAGATCAAAAAAAAAAAAAAGGGGGCGGAGCTGCCGCCGGCGCCGCGCACCGCCGCAGGAGCGACGGCGGAGGGGCGGGAAGGATGCCCGGCCACGGCCGAGCGGCCGAGGGGCGGCGCGCGGCGACAGGGGACGGGGGCGCGGCGCGGCGGGGTGGCTGGCGGAGGCCGAGGGGGGCGCGGCGGGGTGGCGGGCGGGGGCCGAGGGGGCGCGGCGGGGTGGCAACGGGGACCGAGGGGGCGCAGCTGGGTGGCGGCAGGGGCCGAGGGGGGCGTGGCGGGGTGGCGGCTAGGGCCGAGGGGGGCGCGGCGGGGGCCGAGGGGGCGCGCGGCTGGGTGGCGGCGGGGCCGAGTGGGGCGCGGGCTGGGTGGCGGCGGGGCCGAGGGGGCGCGGCTGGGTGGCGGCGGGGCCGAGGGGGCGCGGCTGGGTGGCGGGCGGGGGACGGGGGACGGGGACGGGGTGACGGGCGGAGGACGGGGGGGCGCGCGCGGCGGCGGCGGCGCGGCGGCGGGCCGGCAGGGGAAGAGGCGGGGCGGCTAGATCCGCCGCCCCGTCCCCCGTGGTTAAGTCGGCCGGGGTGGCATCGTGTCGGCCGGGGTGGCGTCGCGTCGGCCAGGGTGGCGGCGACGCGGTGGCCGGCGGCAGGCGGCGGCGACCGGCAGAACCTGTTTTTTTTTTATGGAGAAGGGGGGAAATGGGGGGCTTGTTTCAGCCGTTGGATTTGATCCAACGGCTGAAAGACTGCAGCACAGCCATCTTGGCCGTGCTGCAGTACAGCCCCCACCTATATATATATATATATATATATATATATAGGAATAAATCTTCCTGTACTGCAGCACAGCCATCTTGGCTGTGCTGCAGTATGATCTTGGCCGTTGGATTAGCATCCAACGGCCAAGATCTAAAAAAGAAAAAAGGGCGGCGCCGCGCAGCAGTGAGCGGCGGAGGCGCCGGCGCCGCGACGCCGGCGCCGGTGACAGGGGACGGGGCGCGGGGCGCGGCACGGCTGGGTGGCGGGCGGAGGCCGAGGGCGCGGCGGTGGCGGCGGGGCCGAGGGGGCGCGACGGGTGGCGGCGGGGCTGAGGGGGCGGGCGGGTGGCGGCAGGGCCGAGGGGCGCGGCGGGGTGGCGGGCGGGGGACGGAGGACGAGGGCGGGGGCGTGCGCGCGGCGGGGGCGGTCGCGCGGGCGGGGGTGGCGGGCGGGGGACGAGCGGCGGTGGTGTCGCCCGGCGGCGGGGCGGCGGGCCGGCAGGGGAAGACCCGGGGCGGCTAGATCCGCCGCCCCGTCGCCCGGCGGATACGTCGCCGCCCCGGCGGGGCGGCGACGGGCGGGGCAGGGGGGTGGCGTCGCGTCGGCCGGGGTGGCGGCGACGCGTCCGGCGGCGGCGGCGGCGCAAATTTTTTTTTTTATGGTTGTCATGTTTCAGCCGTTGGATTTGATCCAACGGCTGAAACACTGCAGCACAGCCATCTTGGCTGTGCTGCAGTACAGCAAATCATCCCTCATATATATATATATATATATAAAGGTGAAAGTATTGCTGTTCTCCAGCACAGCCATCTTGGCTGTGCTGGAGAACAATCTTGGCCGTTGGATTAACATCCAACGGCCAAGATCAAAAAAAGGGGGCGGAGCTGCCGCCGGCACCGCCGCAGGAGCGACGGCGGAGGGGGCGGGAAGGATGCCCGGCCACGGCCACGGCCGAGGGGCGGCGGCGACAGGGGACGGGGGCGCGGCGCGGCGGGGTGGCTGGCGGAGGCCGAGGGGGCGCGGCGGGGTGGCGGGCGGGGGCCGAGGGGGGCGCAGCGGGGTGGCAACGGGGACCGAGGGGGCGCAGCTGGGTGGCGGCGGGGGCCGAGGGGGGCGTGGCGGGGTGGCGGCTAGGGCCGAGGGGGCGCGGCGGGGGCTGAGGGGGCGCGACGGGGGCTGAGGGGGCGCGGCTGGGTGGCGGCGGGGTTGAGGGGGCGCGGCTGGGTGGCGGCGGGGCCGAGGGGGCGCGGCTGGGTGGCGGGCGGGGGACGGCGGGGACGGGGTGACGGGCGGAGGACGGGGGGCGTCGCGCGGCGGCGCGGCGGCGGGCCGGCAGGGGAAGAGGCGGGGCGGCTAGATCCGCCGCCCCGTCCCCCGTGGTTAAGTCGGCCGGGGTGGCGTCGTGTCGGCCGGGGTGGCGTCACGTCGGCCGGGGTGGCGGCGACGCGGTCGGCCGGAGGCGGCGGCCGGCACCGGCAAACCTGTTTTTTTTTTTATGGAGAAGGGGGAAATGGGGGCTTGTTTCAGCCGTTGGATTTGATCCAACGGCTGAAAGACTGCAGCACAGCCATCTTGGCTGTGCTGCAGTACAGCCCCCCACCCTCATATATATATATATATATATATATATATGCTGAACATATAAAATCAAATTATGATGTACAGAAACAAGCTCATGGAACCAAAGAGGATGCAGATACAAATAATAAAAAGCTAAAACCATGGAAAGAAATCAACCTCCTTGCGATTATTCATTGCTTCAACCTTGGTCTTACACCTTAGTAAAGCTCAACAATTGATATATATGTAATATATGGCCTTCTCCTTGGTGGGAAAGTGATCACAGATGATATTAGAACTTGATCAGAACTTGGGTGGGCAAGAAGGGAGGGTGGGTAAGGAAGAAGATAGGGGTAGGCAATGAGACAGGGAAGAGCAGGCTTCACATGGATTAGCTCTTATAAGATTTGGGTAAACACTCGTTGCACAGTAGACTTAGCACTTCTCCCCGACTCCGCGTACGAGGCCATGAACTACTTCATTCCTGTCCAAACTCGGTTCTCAAACCCAGTCGGCAGACAGCAACGGGTCGATGAACCTTGCCACCACTTGCAGGCACCACACGAAACCACTAATACCCACCTACATCCCATTTTTGAAACCTAGTAAGTGATGATGATACACTTATCAAGCCTAAAATATTTAGAGTAAAATTTAAACATGAACATAGTCAAAGCAGGCATGGTTAAAAAATTTCACATTGCAAATATTCAGAATATACTGATTAAAGGTTCTTGGATGTCAAGTCAATTAATATTTACTCATGTGAAAAATTATGGGTATGTTTGTAATTTAACTTTTGTTTAAGAAAGTATATAATATATATATATATATATATATATATATATATATATGATTATTTTTAAGAGACCTATTACGCCTTATATAGCTTATATGAATTATATTTTTTATTTTGAGTAATTTAATGGATCTCATAATTAAAAAATTATATAAAAAATAAACTAATAAATAATAAAGGCAATTACTAAATTTTAACAGAATCTAATGTTTTTAATCTTTTCATTTTAATTATCAAAATAGTTGTAATAAAAATTAATTTTAAAATATCCATTAACTTGTGCATCTTAAAAAAGGTGATAATGATATTAAAAAATAAAATTTTATTAACTTCATATTTATACAATTTACTTTTAATATATAAAAATGTTATTATATAAAACTCATTAAAAAAGTTCAAATTAAATATATAATTCATATAAAATATATGAAGCGTAATTTATATAAAATTTTCCCTTAAATAAGTATGCTTTTGTATATGTTGTATACCTGCTTAACTAAGTTCAATTACTCTTAAGGGAGTATGGACAATATGCCAAGATGAAAATATTTTGGGTGGGCAATTAAGCCATTGAATATCCATAGTTTTTTTATTATGTATCTATTAATTCCTATTAGTTACCCAGCTTATTAATTTCTACTGCATTGAGCTCCACGTCCTCTCTGTATTTTCCTCTAAACTCAGTGCCAAAAGCTGAAAACTGATATGAATGCATACCTCGTGAAACATGAATGATTTAAGTTAGTTCTGTGCGAGCAGATTACCAATTTAATTACCTCATTTTACTTATCAGTGTAGATTGCAACCAAAGCTTGATTTCTTGTTTATAATTTGCAATAACATATCATTCTGATCATGCATAGTCAAATCTTCCTTGATCCTACGATTTTTCTTTCTTATGAACCATGCTTGTTGGTGCTACCTGCAAATAAAAAAATATGGTATTGTAACTTGTGAGAGGCAAATATGAGCAAAAATATCTGATATTAGAAACAGTATTGGTCATGCATGCAGTGGCCATCTCTGTAAAATATATATATATAGAAAGGAGCTAGCATTTGATTCATTGATTTGCCTTCATATTAATTCACTTTCACTTTGGTTGAACATGGCGTGATTTGCAGAGAAGAGAATACTGTTTTCCTCAATTTTGTTTTGGGAAACATTTTGCTGCATGAGGGAGGTATTTAAATGAGAATTGAATGTTTTATGGTTTCTCCTTCTGGGCATGCCAGAATGCCAACTCTGAATAAACAAATGTAATGACTCCATTTTATTCTCGAAAATTTCTTATTAAAAAATTGAGTTAGTCATTTCCCTTGTACACAATAGAAAGTAACTTTTAACTTCGAACAACAATCACAAAATTATTAAAATTGTCAATTTTGTTGTTAGAAAATATCATTAACCCACTAAAAATTATTAAAGTCATTCTATCTGCAATGTATAAGCATCCTCGTAAATTTAATGTTGCACTTTCTTCCATAGTCTGCCTAGACTACACTAAAAACTAAAAACCATTATATAAATTAGTGGTTATAAAAAATAGCCTATTGAGTACATATTCTTCAATGAATGTGGATGTATTCCAAGCTAACTTCGTCACTTTAAGGGACTTATTAATTATTAATGATGTGCCAATATTAAGTATTTATGATATATCATTTTTTTTCTAAAGGCAAATAGACTGACTCGCTTTGTAGTGTTAGGAAAGTCAGGATTCTCACCGGATAATACCAGGGACAGAAGCTGCCTTGAGAACTTGATCGATGTGAGATTCATACTCAAGTCTCTCACAAATAGTGTTGCAGAACCGGTTTAAAGATGCCTGCACTTGGAGTAGTCGGTTTATACACGTAAGAAATTCGTGCAATGGAAGATCCTCAATCTGAAACTTTTTACGCCAAAAATATCATAACATACAAATATTTAATTTAGGCACCCAGTCTATGACAGATTTCAACAGGTCGGTCTAGGTTTTGCAGGCCTGACCCCGAATCTAAATTTATACTTAAGTGTTTTCGTTTGATTTAGACCCGAACTTGACTCGAATCCGGTTTTAAACCCTCCCCCTCCTCTCGAGCCCTAGTGAACCAATAATAAATATTAAATGCATTTGCATAAAAATGCGTAAAATTTTAAATGTTTTATGACAATATTTTATTTATAAAAAAATATAGGATATTCTAGAAGTTTTTTTATATATTTTAAAATATATAAAGAAAAAATCAAAACTTAAAACAAAAATTAAATAATTTTCAGATTCGGGTCCTTACATGGTTATGTCTTTTAAAACTCGAATTCGAACTTGATATGAAACTAGTACTAATAAGGACCCAATCCTAGGGCAGCGCTACCGTGCGCTGCCCTATTTTGGCAGCGCATATGCACTGCCCTTTGTGGACCATTGGATATAATCCAACGGTCCACAATCAACCCACACAATCAGCCCCCCCCCCCAACTTTCAGCCGTTCCCGTCGCCACCCTCGGCCCCCAACCGCCGCCGGCCCCATGCCCCCGTCCCACCGGCCGCCCCTGCCCCGCCCTTGCCCCTGTCCCGCCGCTGCCCCTGCCCTGCCCCCGCCAGCCTCCCCTGGCCCCGCCCCGCCCCGGCCCTTGCCCGCCGGCCAGCCCATGCCCCCGTCCCGTCGGCCGCCTCAGCCCCGCTCCCCGCCCCGCCAGCCCCCAGCCCTCGCTCGTAGCCGCCAAGCGGGGACGGGGGAGAGGGGGTGGTCGGCGGGGATGGGTGAGAGGGGTGGTCGGCAGGGATGGGCGAGGTCGCCGGCGGTGAGGTGGCACGGGAAACAGAGGGAGGGGGGAAGAAACAGGGGAGGGTAATATAGTAATAAAAATTTTACTCGATCACATTCGAGGCAAATTTTTATTACAAAATAAATTTAAAAAGAAATAAAATAATTGCAAAATAAAAATTTAACTCGGAATCGACTCCGGGTCATAACTTGAGTTAATACTATGAAATAAATTTTAAAAAATATAAAATAATTTTGTAATAAAAATTTGACTCGATTTGCGTAGGACCGAGGTTAAGTTTTTATTATGAAATTTTTTTTAAAATTTATTTCATAGTATTGACTCGAGTCCGACTAAGTCAAATTTTTATTACAAAATTATTTATTTTTTAAAAATTTATTTTGTAATAAATTTATTTTATAATAAAAACTTGACTCGATCTCGCTCGGGACCGAGTCAAGTTTTGATTACAAAATAAATTTTAAAAAAATAAAATAATTCCGTAATAAAAACTTGACTCTATATATTATGGGCCCTTGCAGGCTCTGCCCCGCCCGGCCCACCCCGACCCCCTCCCCCGACGCCGCTCCCCCGGCGCGCGTTCCCCCACCCCACACCGTCGCCCCAGCGACGTGTTTCGCCTTCCCCAGTCGCCCCGCCCCACTCCCCCGCAGTGCGTCCCCACAAACTTCCGGCAACTCTCCACGAAACAAAGCAGGGAGGGGCGGCGAACAGGGTAAGGGGAAGAGGAGGGGGGCGACCGGTGATGGCAATTTCGTAATAAAAACTTGACTCGCTCCCAACTAGAGTGAATATTACGAAATAAATTTTAAAAAATAAAATAAAATAATTTTGTAATAAAAACTTGACTAGCTCTAGACTCGAATAAATATTATAAAATAAATTTTTAAAAAATCTAAAAATAATTTCTTAATAAAAACTTGACTCGATTCAATATTACAAAATAAATTTTAACAAAAATTCGTAATAAAAATTTGACTCACTTAGAGTCAATATTACAAAATAATTTTTTAAAAATTAAAAATAATTTTATAATAAAAACTTGACTTACTCCTCACTCGAATAGGGTTTTATTACGAATTTTTTAAAAAATACTTAATAAAAACTTGACTCACTCCCTACTCATGTCAATATTACAAAATAAATTTTTTAAAAAGTTTAAAATAATTTTGAAATAAAAATTTGACTCGTACCCGATTGAGTCAATATTGCAAAATAAATTTATAAAAAAATTTTGTAACAAAAATTTGACTCTATTTCATACTATTGACTCGGGCGAGATCGAGTCAAGTTTTTATTACGAATTTTTTAAGAAAATATATTTCATACTATTTACTCGAATAGAGAACGAGTCAAATTTTTATTCTAAAATTATTTTATTTTTTTTAAAAAAAATTATTTCATACTATTGGCTCGAGTCGAGAACGAGTCAAGTTTTTATTATGAAATTACCATCCCCATTTTCTCCTATGTTTCAACGGAGGGAGACCACGAGGGGGGGGGGGGCGGCGGGGAGGCGAGTAGAGATTGAGTCAAGTTTTTATTATGAAATTATTTTATTTTTTAAAAAGAATTTATTTCGTACTATTAACTCGAGTCGAGATCCAGTCAAGTTTTTATTATAAAATTATTTTATTTTTTGTAAAAAAATTTATTTCATACTATTGACTCGAGTCGAGATTGAGTTAAGTTTTTATTATAAAATTATTTTATTATTTTAAAAAAATATATTTCATACTATTGACTTGAGTCGAGATCGAGTCAAGTTTATATTACGAAATTGCCATCTCCCGTTTTCTCCCCTGTTTCTTCCCTCCTCCCGCCGCGCGACCGCTCAGCGACCTCGCCGGGGGCCGGCGGGTAGACGCCTTGACACGGCCGGGCAGGGGCGAGGGAGCTGCGAGCGCCGAGCGAGGCAAGGAGGGGAGGCCACGGTGCGCCCAGGTTGGTGGGGGCAGCGGGCGCGGCGGCTGGGGCGGGTCAGGGGCGCGAGCGGAGCGGCTGGGGCGGGGGCAGGGGTAGCAGGGCGGCGGGCTGGGGCGGGGCAGGGGTGGCGGCTGGGCGGGGGTAGGGGGTGGCAGGAGGCGGGTAGGGGGTGGCAGGAGGCGGGGGAGGTGGGCGAGGTGGCTGGGGCGGGGCAGGGTGTAAAACCCACGATTCGAGTTAGGGTTTTATATTCAGAACCGGTCGGGTCGACCGTTATTTTTTCGAGTTGAGTCAGTTTCAGGACACGTGTACTGAGCCGATGCCAGTCGCGTGTATGAGCTATGAGGGTCATGCGTACCCAAGTATATGATGATAACGTCATGAACACAGCAGAACAGAATGAGTTATCAGATATATGAGAGTATGCCAGTCATTTTTTTATTATTTTTATATATAGTGGATCGTAGAATTAGTATTAGGCCGTTTACCGCGTTAGGACGCGTTCGGGCAGTCTGGGTGGGTTGTTAGTCATAGAGCATATCATTATAATATTGTGGTGTTGTTTGATTTTACGGGATTTTTCCCGATTTTTATGAATTTTTTAGGATTTAATACGACTTAGTTATTATACTTGACTCGAGCCGGAGACGAGTCAAGTATTATTTACGAAATTGCCACCAGCCCTTTTCTTCCTCTTCCCCGACCTTTTCTTTCCCAGAACATTGCCGCGCGCCGCCCCTGTTCGCGCGCCACCGCCGCCACGGCCGACGCCGCCTGGCCGCCGTTCGACGCCGCCCGGCCCAGCCACGGCGTCGCCATGCTGCCCCGACCAAGTCCGGCCCCAATCGGGCCGCCGTGACGCCGGAATCGCTGTGCGTAGCGCCGCGGCAAGGTTTTGGTCGCGTCGCCGATCGCGCCGCCGCCGACCGTCGCCACCACGATCAGGTGGTCGGCTCGACGTCCTCGACCCCTCAGCTGCCTTCCCCGACTGGAACGGAGGCCGTCGCCACCGTGGCCGGCCGGATCTACCGACCCATCGCCGCCGGCTCTGTTTAGCCTTTTCCGGCGAGCCACCGCCTCGGCCGACCATGTGGACGTCGTGGATGTGTCGGGCTCGCCGAGCCGGTTCCAATGGTACCCTATATGACCCCTATCCAGCTAGTAGACGCCGCCGGCGATTGTTGCCGGAAAACCACCGGAAGTCGCCGGAAAACCGCCAGGGCTCGGAAAACTCGGAATTTCGGAATTTCTGGAATTCTCCGGAATTCACCGGATCTTCCGCGGGGCTCACCCAGTGGAGCCCAATTGAGCTTCGGACGCCGATGAGCGCCGAATTTGAGCTCCGAGACGCGCGACGGAACCCTAGCCGTCGCCGATTGCCGACGACGTGAGGTATAATTACCTCCGATTGATTTATTTAAAATTGATGATAATTGTTAGCATAGCATGCTAGGGTTAATTAATTATCATGATTAATGTCTTGACCATGAATAAAGTAAAGATGTGCATGATGAGATTATTAGTGAATGAAGTGATCTAATGAGATGAATTGTGTATGAACATGTTAAACTAGTACGATGCAACTTAGAAGAGCAGAATAAAATATGATGAGATTACTAGTGAATGAAGTGATCTAATGAGATTATCTGCGTTTGAGTTCCTCACACCCGGAGAACGTGGAGGTTTATGGGTACTGTTTAGTACAGCGCATGTCCGGACTTGTGGTTCAAAGGGTACTAAAGGCGACTGCCTGAGAGTACTCAGCCTTCGTGCTCAAGGCCAGGAGAGATATGGAGGTTCGGAGAGGGCTTAGGATAAAGTTTCATGAGAAGTACTGAAAAAGAAGTGCTGAGAGTAGCACAGTACCAGCAGCAGAGTAGTAAGTTCGGGATGCTACCGGGTCTGCAGCCCAGTGGCTCCTCAGTAGTGCCCTTCAGAGTGTTCACGTGGAGTATGACGTTTTCTTTCAGATGAGAGTTTGCTCTCATAGCCAGTTTGTTATAGTTATTTTATTTTCCGGACTAGTAACGCTTGTTACTGACGTTTCTCTTATATATAGTAGGTGATAAGCACGAGATAGATGAGCCAGCT